>WNWU01003245.1:0-15128 GCA_012654045.1 Ptyas mucosa | reverse complement strand
AAAAGCAGTCGCATAGTCATAAACAAATTCCAAGTCTTTACCAATTAAATCAGTCCAGTAGTTACAGTAAAACAAACTCACTCTGGTTAGCAAACCACGATGGTAGCAGATCCATCAAACGACGCTTAACAGATAGCAACTCCTTCACAATAGCAGCAACTTCACAATAGCAGCTACTTCACAATAGCAGCAACTGACCATGTTACAATGCTTTGTTTAAATATGCTCACAACCAGTCATTACCTAATTACAGCAAGAACGTAACATTTACAGATTAAAGGTACAGTACACATTTATTGCCTGGACAACTAGTTAGGCCCAAACCATATCCTAACACTCTAGTCCAAAACATATTCAGACAAATTAAGAGAATACCATGCTGATCACATAACACAATCTCTTTATAACCTTCCAGATATTCACACTACAAATTGATATTTCCTCACAACTGGACTTTAAAGAACAGACCAACAAATCTATAGCCACATTTTCTTCAGCCTCCTTCTGCATGGATCCAAATTCTAGTCATCTAATGATTGCCCCATCTACAACTGGCTATTCCTCCTTACAAGTGAATCCTTTCAAAGGAGCCCTGAACATGATCAGCCCACTGATTTCTATCCCCAATCTGGATTCACCTGTTCTGCCCATGGAATGCCTCCCTCATGTAATTGCCCCATAGCCAGGATCAGGAGGTCTGCTTTCCATCCTCTTCTTCCATATTCCAAATGATATTTTGCCTGAACGCTTATCCAGCAAAGGCACTAGGGGTGAAATGCTACCAGTTAGGACCAGTTCGAGTGAACTGGTAGGGATATTGGAGCTGGTTGCCGAACCGGTAGCAATCGCTGGCTGGCCATGCCCCCAAACCGGTCTGCAGCACACAGTCCTGCCATACTTCCCTGCCTTCCACGCAGCCTTTCTGGCATCCCCATGGCCAGCTTGTGAAGGCAGGCAAGAGGAAGGCCATGTGGAAGGCAGGCAAGCATGGCAGGGCTGTAGGGAAGGGAACTAGCAGCCTACTCCCTTCCCCGCAGCCCTGCCATGCTTGCCTGCCTTCCACACTGCCTTCCCAGTGGTCCCCCACACCTGCTTGCCTTCTGAGGTTGACGTCCAGTCCGGCCACGCCAGAGGGTGGGCAGGCAGCCTGTGGTGGAGACACTGCCACTGCGCTGCCCTGGGACATGTGCAGCAGCCCCAAGGCTGGGACATCTGCCTGCCCACCCATAGCAACACCGCGGCACCACTGCCCCTCTCAGCCCCAGAGCAGGCCGCCAAGGGCCCCCCGTCATCATTCTTACCAATGCGCTGGCTCCATTGGGCATGCTGAATATGCCAGCAGAGGATCTAGAAGGTAAGGCCAATGCGGGTGGTGGTGGGGAAAGGGAGACCTGCTGCGCTCGGCTCCTCAGATGGACATGGTGAGGCTCGCTTGCCTTTTGGGCCTGGCGTGCTCGGCTTCCATGGGGCCTTTGGCCAACTGTCGCCCGTTTGCCTTCCCCTCTGCCTTGGGTCCTGCTGCCCTCCCAGAGCACTGCCGCACTGCCGCCATTCGCTTTATTCCTTCTCCCGCTGTGAAACAAAAGTGAATGGTGGCAGGGTTGCTTCAGGAGGTTGCTTTGGGAAAACGGATGTCTGCAGCCAGGCAGGGAGGGAGGGCAGCGAGAATAGTGGCAGCAGGCACGGGAGTGCCAAGATGAAAGGCTATCAGCACTGGCCCACCTGGGTAAGCGCTGCCGCCTAGGCCAAAGTAAAGCACTGTGGGCTCTGCGGTGGCATGGCCGGGCCTGGCCCTCTCCCTGCCTGAGAGACTTCTGCCCCTCTCACTCTGCTTCTTTACCACTGGCAAGTGGCAGCGCAGCTGAGCGTCCTACCCTGGAGCACCAGACTCCATAGGCCGAGTTCCTGGAGTGGCTCCGGCAGTCCAAAAGAGCAGGCAGATGGCTGGGTGGGTGGGAATCCAGTGGGCTGCTTCGGAGCCCCAAGCCCCATGGAGCCGGCATGGGAGGCATGGGTGGAAGGCAGCCTTTTCTGCAGCATGCCCCTCTCCTCTTTGGATCGCCCTGCAGGGGGAGGCTCTACCTTTGCAGAAACGGGGCGGGTGGTTTGTATGGAGGATTGGTGGAGGGTATGTGTGGCCCTCTGGGATGGAGAGCAGGGCAAGAGAAGGCTCTGAGATTCAAGCCAGATGGCAGAAGTCAACTCAAAGCGTTGGGGGTTTCAGAAGGGCAGAATGTGCGTCAGAATGTGCAGCTCCTGGCTCTAACAGTGAGTGACATACGTGACATCAAGTTGGCCATGCCCACCTGGTCACAAGACCACCAAGCCACACCCACAGAACCTGTAGCAACAATTTTTAGTTTTCACCACTGGAAAGCACCCTGAGAGAATCCTGAGGAAATTAGCAATTGCATTCTACTAATAATCTTGCTGTCATCCCTTGTAACATAGCTGGTTGGGTCTCTAATCAAGCAGACCCAAACTTTTCAGGATTCTTGCCTGAATTTGATATAATCTTTCTGTAGGAGACATGGATGCTAGAGGAATTCTCAATCCCTAATTATTTTTCTTTGTTAGCTCCCGCATAAGTGGCAGACTTAAGAAGGGGCTCGGTCTGTTTATAGCTTTCAATTTATATGTCCAAATTATTAAACAACCATCTCAGTCTGAGAATTCCTTATGAGCCTTTTTAATCTTTTATTTTTCCCCCTTACTATTAAGTTTTATCTTCCTCTTCAACTGTCTCAGTATAGGCAATCCAAACCTGGATGCTTAAATGAGTTTCCTGGTGCACATATTCTAATAGACAGGGATTTCAGCGCAAGACCAGGTGGTAATGATGAAGCCCTCCATGATCAATTCTCCTTACTGCCAAAGCAGCACTACTGGAATCCCTTACTACTGGGGTGAAATTTACTAACCTCCCTACCGGTTCGTTTTCGAGGTTCGTTGGTTTTGTGATGTTGGTGAAGTTGGAGAGAGGTGTGGTGTGGTGTGTTGGTCGTTATGTGAGTCGGAAGTGTCATGTGTATTGATATGGTGAGGTGTAGTACCTTCATGGTGGGTGGCAGGGGTACGGTCGGGATGATTGTCAGGGTCAGGTCTCGATGAGGATTGAGGTAGTTGAGTCGTGGGTGAGGAAGATGTAAAAGGATCTGGAATAAGAAAAGGTAAATCATTAATGACAGAAATATTGGCAATAATAGTGTTATCATGTTTTGATTTTATAAAACAGTGTTGATCATCAAGAGATACTTTAAAACCGATTTTACCTAATTTTGAAGTACTCAAAATATTGTGGCCAAAGGTAGGTATATAGAGCACTTGACTAATTTCCCCTATATCGGGTATAAAGATAGATCCTTCATATTCAACTATATTGGAAGTACCATTTGCTGCTGTAATAGAAATATTGGTTGGGAGAATATAATATAATATGGATTTGTCATTGGTGGTATGGTGTATGCTTCCAGAATCGATGACCCATAGGTGCGTGGTGTCACACAGGTATTGTTGGGTGTTGGGAAAGATGCCAAGTGTTTGGGATTCGGAGTTAGAATATATAGATTGTTCAGTATGTTGTCCCCTTCTGTCTTTATAATCTTTATATGTGGGACCCTTTCTAATGTAAAATTCAGTCTGCATGGATCTTTTAGGTTCAGTATGTTATTTAATAGTATGATATCTTTTGTTAGTCTTGTCTGTAGGGGTGTATCCCCTTGTATAATGAGTGTGGGTGGTGTTATCACTGTGTGGAGGATGGGAGTTGTAGGTATGATAACGTCCTTTATAGTTACAATAATTAAAATTATTTTGATATTGAGGGGGGTGGTTCTGCCAGTTTTGGTAGAAGGGTTTGTGTGAAGAATGGGAAGGATGGGAATCATGTTTAGGGTAAAAGAGGTGGTCAAAAGAAGTAGGGTATCTATCAGTATGGTAGAGTCTTTTATCACAGAGAGGTTCAGATGTAAGTTTATAATCATTAGATCATCTCCTATCTTCATCTATTAATTTGGATTTGATTTCGGCGATGGTGTACATGGGGGGGGGGGTAAGGAGTGGAGACTATTTATGAATCCTGACCAACCAGGAATGTGTTTAATAGAATTAAAAATGATACCAATCATGGCAGTTTCAGGTACAGGATGATTGCGTTGAATCAGTTGTTTTTGCATGGATTCGAGGTGGAAAAGATGTTTGGCATAGATGTGCCAGGTTTATATATGATGCTATAAAAGTCACCGGCAAGAGTAGCGATAGTTGCAGGCGAGGGTGTGTTGTAATGTTTTTGTAGGTATTGCCATACTTCTTCTGCAGTAAAACCTGTAGGTATAGAATGAACAATATCACTTTCTAAAGTTGACATAAGAGTAGCATAAATACTATTGTGAAGAAAAGTTAAGTCAGATGACCAAGGTTTGTTAGGGGGAGATTCAATAACAAGAAATGTGCCTTCTCTTAAAAGATGTAAATGAGTTTCATGTTCCCAAGTAGGGAAATTATTACCTGAGGTTTGTAATTTTTTGAAGTTTGGTGATAAAGGTAAAGGGCCATGTTGTTTAAAATGTTGCAAAACAGTTTCAATTTCTAAAGATAAATTTACATTAGTACATAAAGACAAGGAACTATTAGTTTCAATATTTAAATCATTACAGTTTACAGTAATAGAAGGCTGAAATGAGTTACTGTTAGCAGAGATAGGTAATTGAAACTCGGATTGTTCCGCACACGCTTGCTTTGCTCGTGTGCTCTTCTGCATATGCGCAGAAGCGTTTTGCTGATGTCGGGGTCAGTGGGCAGAGCCTCCCACCAGTTTTACTACCGGTTTTATAGAACCCATGTGAATTGGGGGCAACCCACCACTGTTGAAGGCTTATGAAGCCATTCAATCAAATTTTCTCAGAATCTTGTTTGGCACTCCAAAATGAACCCCCAATGTAGTACTGAGGTTTGAAACCAATATGCCAAGTATTAAAGATCAGGCCAGGACTAGGATCCTAATTCTAGGTCTTAAAATCATGTTTGTTGCTTTTGCTGCTATCAGAAATTACCAATCCCATTGGCACCATATCTTGCAGTCTTGGTCTCGCTCCTAAATATTTAGGTCAATTAAGCCTGGAGAAAGCCAAATCAATTGTAAAAGATGAAATCAGGGACATTTATTGACAAAATGATATTACCAGTGCCCCTGAATCCTAATATAAATTGTTAGACAGTCACAAGCCCTCCATTGCAGGGTTCTTATACAATTCAATACTAAGCAAATATAGATGGGTGGCTAACTTTTTTTATCATGTCACACAACTGCATAGAAAGTATTAATTAGACATGCTGTTTTATTGTCCCATTACTTTTCCGTCTCCCCTAATGATTGTTGTATTGAATCATTCCTTCTTTTATTGAATTTTTATTATTATCTCTTTTATTCATTAAACATGAATCTCAGTCAACTGAATATTTAAAAATGTATCACAAATATCACTGACTGGCGCTAATAGTTGATATGGGTTGCTGCCAGCATCCTAGATATCAACCAAGTATCTTCTTAAAATGTACGATGTTCCAAGTAGCACAGTTTTTTGCAGTTCTACTGGTGTTATTACAGGAAGCTGCAATTTCTTAACGTGTTTTGTAAAATTCTTAGACATGGTACCAAGTGCCCCGATGACAATGGGTATCACAGTTACATGATTCATCAATAATCATGTAGTTTCGATGGCCAGGTCATGATATTTCGCAATTTATTCCAGTTCTTTTTCTTTGACACTGGCATCTTCTGGTACAGTGATATCAATAAATTGTATGGTTTGGTTTTCGACAACTATGATATCTGGTATGTTGTGTTCCAAATGACGTTCGTCTGTATTCAAAAGTTCCACAAGATCTTTCCCTTCCCATTTTGACAACTTTTTCCACCTTATGTTCCCATGACTTTTTGGATACAGGTATGTCGTTGTCATCATCATCATCATCATCATCATCATCATCTGTATCCGAAAAGTCATGGGAACATAAAGTGGAAAAAGTTGTCAAAAATGAGAAGGTGAAGATCTTTTATTTTTTTATATTCTTTTAATTTTTTAATATAATAATTCCATCTTCAGTTAAACAGTGCATCGTCCATACAAATATCTTTGTAAAATGATAATCAAGATTTACAACAATATTCATTACGTTAACATTAATTCTACAATATTAAAATAATATTAAATATTATATTAAATAATATTCTCTCTCTTAACATATCTTCTTTATTTCACAAATCTTTTTCTTTTGTTTCCCTGTTTCTAACGTCCATTTTTGTTATCTAACTCCCATGTCATATAATATTCAGTTTGTTTTTTCTCTTAATTACTAACATTAATCTATTCATTTCTGCACATTCTAATATTTTCCTGATCACATTCTCATCTGGGGGATTTCTTCACTTTTCCAATTTTGTGCAAATACAATTCTAGCTGCAGTTAATATATGGATAATTAGCTATGCATTCCCCTTACTATATTTTTTGGGTACAATTCCCAGCAAGAATATTTCTGGCTTTAAATCAATATACTGCTTTATCATATTTTCCAGCCAGGTATGTATTTTTGTCCAATATTTTTTTGCCTTTGAGCATGTCCACCACGTATGATAATATGACCCAGATAATATCTGGTGGCACTTCAAGCATTTAGCCGACTTATCTTTAAACATCTTTGCCAACCTCGCTGATGCAAAATGCCATCTATAAAACATTGTATACAAATTTTCTTTGTATGCAGTTCCCATTACTTTTTGGATGCAGATACGTCATATTACTACCATCACCACCACCACCACCACCACCACCATTACTACTACTACTACTGCTTCTAATACTAATACTAATAATATGACTTACCTGTATCCGAAAAGTCATGGGAACATAAGGTGGAAAAAGTTATTGAAAATGAGAAGGTGAAGATCTTGTGGGACTTTCAAATACACACAAATTTTAAGAAGATACTTGGTCAATACCTAGGATGCTGGCAGCAACCCGTATCAACCATTAGCACCAGTCAATGGTATTTATGATACATTTTTAAATGTTCGGTTGACTGAGTTTCATGTTTAATGAATAAAAGAATAATAATAATAATATTGTAAAGTCTGGTCAAAGACTGTAACAAAGATATTTATTTTCCCAGACTTTAAAATCATTCATATTTTAGCTGCATTTTAATTGGTATGTGTTTGATTTTGATAACTAGCTTTGCTGCCTAGTTGTATGGTATCTTTAAAACAGACCCCACCACTCCCATAAATAAAGACCACACCACCCCCGTAAAAAAAAGGTTCCGATGATCTTGCACCACAGCTGTGATACTCAGAGCCTTTTTTTTACCTTTTAAAAGCATTTTTTTTACTACCTATTCGTCTGAGCCGGTAGTAAAAAAATGCCTAAAAAGTAAAAAAAAAAATTCTGACAATCAGCTGAGCGATGTCAGAACTTTTTTTAAAAAACTTTTTAAAGCATTTTAAACTACTGGTTCTGGCATGTACCCCTGCATGTGCAGAGGGGTACAAAACTTTACTACCAGGAAGTAACGACAACCGGGCGGATGGGCGGAGCCTCAAGCCAGGATCGCTACCGGTTCTCCAAACCACCTGCCAGGATCGCCACCGGATTGGGCGATCCAGTCCAAACCAGGAGCATTTCACCCCTGGAGTCTACCCTATTTAGTGACTGTTCAATGTTATGACAGCACTGAAAAAATATCTTTTTGTCTGTTCCTCAAGCCTATGCCTGTTGTAACAGCATTCACAATTGCCATTTGAGTGCTTTGCAATTAGAACACATTTATGACAGTCACAGTGTCCCTCTGTCATGATTGCCATTTGAGCTTCACAGCTGGCTTCAAATAAATAGATCAATGGTGACATCAGCAGTAAAATCATAAGTTAAGTCATATGATATCTTACTTAATGACCACAGATGATTTACTTAATAACTGGAGTATAACTGACATCCTAAATCCGGTGCAGTCATTGACATTTCACGTCACAAAGGTCGCTTAGCAATGGAGTTGTTGAGCTCATTAAGTGAGGACTACCTGTATTGATAAAAGTATAATTTGAGTTAGAATTTTATGTTACAAAGCTATAGGTAAATATAGAGATCATTCCAATCTGTATATCTAATAAATAATTAGAAATAATGTAATTTTCTTATTTAAAATAAATAGCAAGGAATCCATCTCAAGTCCATTTGAATTGGAGACAATAATAATTTGCATAAAGGAGAATCAAATGTTATTTGCTAATTTTTGGGAGTTGATCACAAATTTTGTCAGGGCTCATACTAAAGAATTACTGTAAAATATATAAAGGCTGTAAGAAAATGCATCCTTGCTTTCTCCTGTTCTGAATGGGAATTGGAAAGAAAATCAGCAACACTTTAACTGAGCTGCATAAAATATTATCATGAAATCTCATAATCTAGAAAATTAGGCCTTGATACTGGAGGAGGCAGCCAAAGACTCTCTGGGAACATAGCCATATGTTGCAAAGTTTGAAGCTTTGTGAGTATCACTGAATAGAGCCTGGAAATATTTTATCTAGATCTCAAGAGAAGTAAGGCTGAATAGCTCAATTGAAACCTTATGGAAAGAAGGTCGAAGTACCAGAAAACAGAAGAAATTTACTTTCCAGCTGAACTTCTACCAATGTTCAGTTGAGCCTGCGGATTCCAGCATTTTTGTTTAAGCAAACTTTTTCAAGATTTTTTTTCCTTGCAGGATCCAGTCCCTGCAAGTAGCCTATGGCTCTATACCAGTGATGGCTAACCTTTTTGCCGTCGCGTGCCAAAAGCGGAGAGAGCGTGGGGAGTCATGGGTGCGTGTGCCCACATTCATAATTCAATGCGCCCCGCCCCCCCGCGCATGCGCACGTGACCCCCCCACACTTCCCCCTGCTTTTGGCACGCGATGGCATGGTGGGCCCGGTAGGCCCGTTTTCCCCCCTCCCCAGGCTCCAGAGGCTTTCCAGGAGCCTGGGGAGGGCAAAAACAGCCTTCCCCATCCCCTTGGAGGCATTCCGGAGGCTGGAAACAGCCAGTTTCCCGATTTCTGGTGGGACTGGAAGGCCTGAAAATCAGTTGGCTGGTGCGCACATGCATGCTGGAGCTGAGCTAGGGCAACACTCGCGTGCCCACCAATATGGCTCCGCGTGCCACCTGTGGCACCCGTGCCATAGGTTCGCCATCACGGCTCTATACATTCCACATGTCTCTGCTAATTTAGTCTTGATCACAACAAATTCATCATTAAACCAGGGCCTAAAATAATGCTTGAGTCTACTATTTTGGTTGAGGTTTGAGCCATAGAGATGTCATAGATATTTTTGATTTCAAAGTGACAATTGTGCAGAACCTGTGTTAATATTCAAGTTGGTACAAATAGCATTCTATAACTGCACAACTAGAGGAACTAAGGGAGAGAAGCTAATCCTGAGAAGCCTCAGACTGAAACAGATAGCACTAGTTATGTCACAATACAATACAAAGCAGAGCACAAATTATTGTATAATATCAGAAAAGAATTAGATCTAGTTGGCAAAGGACCAAACTATTTCCGATGAAAAAAAATACTGACTTACAAGCTAAAGAAAAAAATACTACCCAATCTTAAAACAAAATTTAGTTTTCTGATAAATGAGCATATCAATACAGTTCAGGAACAGCAGAGCCATATAGAGCTGGTCTTTCAGAAAGGATATTCAGTTAACTGTGTTTCCCATCTCAACTCTTTTTGCTGTCTGATAAAATGTCTGCCAATGCTCATAAAAGAAAAATTTGGATGTCTCTGCATTTTTATTATTATTATTATTATTATTATATTATATTTATATACCGCTCTACTCCCGGGGGACTCAGGGCGGTGTACAGACAAATGATAAAATACATATAATACAAATATTTTAAAGAATTGATTAAAATACAATTAAATAATTTGGTCTTAAACCTAAAATTAAAACTCTAAATTTATGAGATTAAGATTTAAAAATATAAGAGCAATTTTAGAAGAGGTTAGTCCAGGCCAGCCTGCTGGAATAGAAACGTCTTGAGGGCACGGCGGAAAGCGCGGAGATCTGGGATTGTCCGTATCTCCGGGGGGAGCTTGTTCCACATGGTGGGTGCCCCCACAGAGAAGGCTCTCCCCCTGGGGGCCGTCAGTCGACACTGTTTGACCGACGGCACCCTGAGAAGCCCCTCTCTATGGGAGCGTACTGGTCGGTGAGAGGGTACTGGTGGCAGAAGGCGGTCTCGAAGATAGCCCAGTCCTAAGCCATGGAGCGTTCTAAAGGTGGTAACCAAAACCTTGAAGTGCACCCGGAAGAACACAGGAAGCCAGTGCAGCTCGCGCAGGAGGGGTGTCACATGGGAGCGCCACATCGCTCCCATAACTACCCGCGCGGCTGCATTCTGGACCAACTGGAGCCTCCGGGTGCTCTTCAAGGGGAGCCCCATGTAGAGAGCATTGCAGTAGTCCAGGCGGGAAGTGACGAGGGCATGAGTGACCGTGTTTAATGAGTCCCGATTTAGAAAGGGGCGCAACTGGCGTATCAGGTGAACCTGATAAAAAGCCCTTCTGGCCACAGCCGTCAGGTGTTCTTCTAAAGATAGCTGTGAGTCCAGAAGGACGCCTAAGTTTCGAGCCCTCTCCGTGGGGGCCAATGACTCGCCCCCAATAGTCAGCGTTGGCACCAACTGACTATATCGGGATGTCGGAAACCACAGCCACTCGGTCTTGGATGGGTTGAGCCTGAGTCTGTTCCTCCCCATCCAGATCCGTACAGCCTCCAGGCACCGGGACATCACTTCAAGGGCATCATTGGGGTGGTCTGGGGTGGAGATGTACAGCTGGGTGTCATCAGCGTACTGGTGGTACTTCACCCCGAAACCACGGATGATCTCACCCAGTGGCTTCACATAAATGTTGCATTAATAACAACCCAGAATATTTGGGAAACAGACATTCTTAGATAACATTCTTCATTTTTGGTTTGATATTCAAGGACATGACCAAGAATATAGACAATATCCTGCAAAAAATAAATGGTACTGAAAGAAGCCAGCTGTGCAATTCCTCTCTTAGACACTTTTACACTGGAAGAGAAAAATAACAAATCACAACCTGTTCTACCACTGCTGTGGGCTACTGAAAAGAGATTATTTCCCCAGGAAATTGGGATCCTGATAAAATAAGCTTTCCAAGAATTCTGCTACATGAATTGTAGCAGAAGTGCTTCTTCCCACTGTAAAGTCAATACTTGACCAGATCCATCAGAGTACTCAGAGAATTCCAGCCTGATATTCAAGTGATAAATACTGTGTGAAGAAATTTCCATCTGGTTCAATTTCAAGCCAGGAAAAAAGACACTGGAAACATGGAGGCTGATTGGAAAGATGGTTTCTTGATGAAGCAGAACCACATGGGTTTGTGGTTCTGGGCAGCTGACAAAATGGAGTTGAGTGTGTGTGTGTGTGGGGGGGTTATACTTTCTCTGGGCTTTGCACTTGAGCTTCCTGTTCCTGCGGAAGAACATATATTCTAATGGCTGTTGTCAGATTCCTATGTGGTCATTAGGGATGGTTCTACTTACCTTTACTACCGGTTTGCAATGGGGCAGTGCGCACGCAGAAGCTTGCATCGGGGTCGGTGGGCAGAGCCTCCCACCAGTTTTACTACCGGTTCTATAGAACTGGTGCGAACTGGGGGCAACCCACCACTGGGGGTCATGTAGGAGTTATGTAGGAGTTATGTGGTGGACATAGCTTGCTCTATGGCAAAAGAGGAAATGCAAATCCTAGGTCCGTGATGGCGAACCTATGGCACACGTGCCACAGGTGGCACGCGGAGCCATATTAGTGGGCACGCCAGCTCAGCTCTGGGGCGCATACGCCCGCTGGCCAGCTGATTTTCGGGCCTTCTGGGCCCACCAGAAGTAGGGAAACAGGCTGTTTCCTGCCTCTGGAGGGACTGGGGTGGGTGGGGAAGGCCCGTTTTTCTTTCATACCTGGCTCCAGATCCTGTCTATTTATCTGGGAAAAGCAAAAACAGCCTTTCACACTCCCTTGGAGGCCCTACGGAGGCTGAAAGGGCCCATTTCCTGACTTCCGGTGGGACAGGAAGTGACGTTTTTTGCTGTCCCCGGCCTCCAAAGACTCCTAGAGAGGCTCCTAGAGATTCCTAGAGAGGCTCCTAGAGACTCCTAGAGAGGTTCTGGAGGCTGGGGACAGCAAAAAATGTCACTTCCTGTCCCACTTTCAGCCTCCGTAGGGCCTCCAGGAGTGGGAAAGGCTGTTTTTGCCCTTCCCAGATAAATAGACAGGATCTGGAGCCAGGTAAGAAAGAAAAACGGGCCTACCAGGCCATCATGTGCCAGGAGGGGGGGGTTGCGCGCACATGCGTGTGGGCACGTGCTCGCACGGCCCTCCCCTGCCCGCCCCTCTCCTGGCACGCGATGGCAAAAAGGTTAGCCATCACTGTCCTAGGTGTTTGTCTGAGCTCCCAGGTTTGGTTGAAGTTTGGACTGCTCTAGGGGTGATGCAATGAAGGGCTTGTGTTCTGAAAGGGAGTTGGGCAATTCCTATTGTGGCTTAATGGCTTTTGTCCTGTTTTAGATCTTGAGTGAGGGCTAATCCTACCATTCTGCCTTTGTTCAGACTTTGATACAGAGAGTTTCAACATGTCCTGTCTTGAATGTATTATCAAAGCTGCATTTCTGCCACCGTAGGAGAGAATCTTCAACAATTGCTCTCAAAACTTCAGACAGGGTCAAATGGCACTTAAATTTTTGTCTTGGAATGTTAATGGACTGAACTCTCCACAAAAAAGAAGGAAGATATTTCATTATTTGAAACAATTTCACAATGATGTTATTTGCTTACAGGAGACGCATATAAAATTGCAAGATCAGAAATATTTGATAAATTCAAGATTGGGAACGCAATTTGTTGCTTCAAATTTGGAAAAGAAGAATGGGGTGGTGATATATATAAATAAAAGATTTGTAGCTAAAACTATAGAAATAGATAAAGATGGAAGATATATTGCAATTGAAATCATTACAGATAATGGACCAATTTTGTTGGTCGGAATATATGCTCCAAACCAGCAGCAGGAAAATTTTTATAAGTTGCTTCATTTAAAAATTTTGGAATGGAATTATTCAACTATTATAATAATGGGTGACTGGAATGGAGTAATCCAACCTAGAATGGATAAAAAAACTACGGCCAAAATAGGGAATAAATTACCACAAGCTTTTTTTGAACTGAAAGAGGATTTGGAATTGAAAGATATTTGGAGAGTTCGTAACCCAAATGAATTGGACTTTACTTTTTACTCAGACAGGCACAAATCCTTTTCCAGGATAGATTTTTTTCTCTTAACTTCTAACTTACTTTCTAAAGTAAAGAAAATAAATATATTTCCTAGGACTTTGACTGACCACAGTCCGGTCTGGATGGAAATTGAGATGGGCAAAAGAGAAAGAAGATCCTGGAGAGTAAATGAGAATTTATTTAGATATGAAAAAAATATAATTGAACTTAAAAAGCATCTAAAGGAGTTTTTTAAACTGAATTTGAATAAAGGTACCCCTATTGAAACAGTTTGGGACGCAGGTAAAGCATATATGCGGGGAGTACTAATTCAAATGAACTCTAAACACAGACAGAATCAACAGAAGAAAAGACTACAACTGGAATCTGAGATAAAAAAGAAAGAACAACAATTGATACAGAAACCAACAGATGGAAAATTGCAAATGGCTATAAAACTTTTGAAGGATCAATTTCAAATGCTTATAGCAGACCAAACGGCAACTAACTTACAATTTGCAAAGCATAATACCTTTTCCAATGCTAACAAACCGGGCAGGTGGTTGGCGTATACTTTGAGGAAGCAAGCATCGACACGAATTATTGATAGTACTGAATATGCTGACAAAGAAGTTTATCAACAAGATCTAATTAAAAAAGCCTTTTTGGAATATTATACTAAGCTATATGCTAAAGATGATATACAGAATATTACTATAGATAAATATTTAGAAAACAAGAGAGTTTCAAAAATTTCAACGACTCAAAAGAAAAGTTTGGAACAATTGATAACAGTGGAGGAGATCAGTTTTGCTATAAAACAATTAAAAACAGCTAAAGCTCCAGGGACGGATGGCTTAACTGCAATTTACTATAAAACTTTACAAGAAGAAATGATTGAGCATCTTAAAGATTTATTTTGTAATATACAACTAGGAGGTAAGATACCTTCCTCATGGAAAACAGCTTTTGTTTCATTGATCCCGAAAGAAGAATCAGGTCCTAAGAAACCAGAAAATTACAGACCAATATCTTTATTAAACACAGACTATAAAATTTTTGCAAAAGTATTAGCCAACAGATTGATGCCAGTTATTCAAAAGATAATTCATCATGATCAAGCAGGATTTATTGAAGGCAGATATATGAAAGAGAATGTTAGGCAAGTTATAGACTTAATGGACTATCTAGATAAGAATAAACAGATCCCTGCAGTGCTGGTTTTTTTGGATGCGGAAAAAGCCTTTGATCGAGTGAATTGGAACTTTATAATTAAGACTTTGGAAAAAATGGATTTGGGGGAGCGGTTTGTACAAGTGATTGGTGCAATTTACCAAGAGCAAGGTGCGCAACTTATTATAAATGGATGTTTAACACCGAATTTCAATATACAAAAAGGCACCAGACAAGGTTGTCCATTATCCCCGCTATTATTTATTTTAACCTTAGAAGTCTTACTTAATGCAATACGGGACTCGAACTCTTTGACTGGAATAGCTATAAGACAAGAGGATTATAGAATTAAGGCATTTGCAGACAATCTGGTTGTTACCCTATCACAACCTATGAATTCAATAATTCAGATGAAAAATATTATAGAAGATTATGGCATGGTATCTGGTTTTAGGCTGAACCAGAAGAAAACTAAAATGATTGTCAAAAATCTGACAGAGAGCAAAAAAAAGGAACTGGAAAGAATGGCAGGTTTTGAGATTGTCTCAAAGGTCAAATATTTAGGAGTACAAATCACAGATTCCAATGCTAAACTGTTTCAAAATAA
>WNWU01003244.1:0-19551 GCA_012654045.1 Ptyas mucosa | reverse complement strand
CTGCATATTCTGAAGCAGCCACCAATTTAGCTAAATCATGTTGGAGACGTGCATCCTCTGGAGGAGCCCGGTCCCGTAACTGCCGCAGCCAAACTAATGATGCCCGGTTAAAAAAGGAAGCTGCAGATGCTGCCCGGATGGCCCAAGCGGCTGCCTGATGGGTTTTTCTGAAAGCCATTTCAGCCCGCTTATCCTCAAACTTAAGGCCATCACCTGCTTCACCGACAAGGATGGACGAGGACGTAAGACTGGCAACCGGTTCATCAACTGTGGGCAATTGAAGGAGATTCTCAAGATCAGGAGCAGAGAAATATAGCTTACGATCAAAGCCATTGGGCCCTGAAATCGACGCTGGATGCTCCCATGGTTTCCGAATCACTTGCGAAAACAGGTCCGGGCAAGGGACGAAATCGTGGTCAGCTTTGGGTACCCGGAATAGACTGCTACTGGAATCAGCTTGAGACTGAGATGAAGACTGCGACAAGGACGAATCCATATTGGTGGCGACTTTCGCCTTATGGAGGAGCGATTTGAATAATGATGGTTTAAAGAGTCCAGGAAATGCTGGTGCCTCAGGAACAGACTCCTCATCCTCTGACAAGGGAAAGTCGTCTAGGCCTTCATCCTCAGCTGAAGGTTCGTTCAGGAGACCATAAGAAGAAGAAGCAGGTACATGCAGGTGGTCAGACGCAAAAGCCCCAGGTGCGGAGTGAGCATAGTCAGGGGGCAACAAACCTGTCATCTGTTGTAGACCAGCCTGGAAAATGCGGACCATGGCCTGTGACATGATGGCATTGAAGTCCAAGAACGGCCCAGCAGGAACTCCCTCTTCTCCGCGGAGGCCCGCCGCGGTGGGTGTGAATGTAGCCTCTGGAGCTGGTCTGGCTTGGTGGGAAGAGAGGCTAACCACGCTAGCCGAACGGGGCCTGGCCGATAAGGCAGCGGGCACTGGCTGATCAAAACAGGCCGTGGCGCTGGGAAAATGGGACCCTCCCTGTGATCTTCCATCATGGGATGGGTCCTCTAAAATTTCAGTGTCCTCCTGGGGAGGAGTCTGATCAAGAACCCCATGGACATGCTTCTGGGCCTTGGAGAACTGCTTTTCCAGAGCCTTGTGTCTCCGCAAGGCATCCTTATCTTGAACAAGAGGAGCCGTGGGCGCTTTTGGCTTAGACTTCTTCCCCTTGGCCGGTTTGGAGGCAATAACTGGAGGGGAAGAGGGCGCTTGCTCCAAGTCAGATGAGAATTCCTCCTCCGCCATTACGGTTAAAGGTCACTACACACGTTGCCTAACCGTATTTATTGTTTTATTCCTCTATTTCTTTTCTTTTCCTTTTCTTTTTTTTTTATTTATTTTTTTTTTTTTTATTTTTTTAATTTCCAGAAGCACAACAATATTAACTATGTACAATTATAAAGCAATTCCTCTTTCACCTTTTTTTTTTTTAAAGCCTTGGTAACAGCCCCAGTCAATGCAGGCAACAACCAGGTAGGTAATAAATAAATGGAAACGTTACTTCCCTGTCAGGAGATGACAGCTGACGACAGGCGAATCCAACAGGGAGTCCAGATGGGTCAAAGGACTGCGTCCAGAACCCCACAAAGAGCTAGCACCCCTGAAAACCAAAGTTCAGGGTGCAGCCAAATCCTCTTGCCCAGGAATCGCGGCGGCTTGCAGGCTAGTAAAATGGTGGAATGGCGCCAAAAGCCCCCTCAGGCACGGCCAGACGAAGCAAAGCGCCTACGGCTGATTTGTAACTGGGCTGGGCAACCCGGCAAGGGACCACAAGCCCGCACCTCAAACGTGGCCGCCAATCAAGTATGCCAGCCGGCAGTGACTTGAAACGAGTGAAAATGCCTCCGGGGACTGCGGAAACAGCGGAGCGGCTTGCCGAGCCCAGCAAGCTCGTCCGCGGCAAAAAATGGCGGCAAACGACAACTTCGGGCGATTTTAAAGCCGCGAGTCGCTGGCGGCGGCCGGAGCCCCGGACTGCCGCCCTGAGCAAATTAACTCGATTTCCCACGTCGTGCAGTCCCAGGCAGTTGAAATGCAAGGAAAAACCCCGAAAACAACGTAATAAAACTCGCATGAACAGACACTCAAGCCTCAAACCAACGGCTGAGTGAAAAGACTGGAGACCAGTGGAGGAGGCGGGCCTAACAATGCAGAGGGAGAAGATTGACACTCAGCCAATCCAATCGGAGAAGAGAAGGTCCCACACTAAGAATGTCCGAACAGCGAGGAGGAAAAAAGAAGATACATCAATATAAAACCTCTGAGATATGCTAAAAGCATATATCCGAGGACTGACAATGGCTTATAATGCAAGGAAGGAGGAGGAAAGGAAATGTCAACGAGAAAAATTACACGAAGAACTTAAAAAGCTAGAAGAGCCCCAAAATAAAAAAAACAAATGAGGAATGGAATATAGTCAAACATAAAATAAATTTAACAATCCAAAAGGAAATAGCACAGAAAATAAAGATGTCAAAACAAAATTATTTTGAACATGCGAATAAAACGAGAAGATGGTTGGCCTATAAATTAAAAGAAAAAAGATTTTTAAAAAATCTTTTTTTTTAAATATATCAATTGAAATATATCAATTGAAAGATGAAAATGGGATAACCCAACATAAAAGGGAGGATAAAAAGGAAATTATTTTTTCTCAAATTTATATTGTCAGGAAGATATAGCAAAAGAAAAAGTTAAAGACTATATAGAGGGAACAAAATTGTGTAAAATTACGGAGGAAGAACAAGAAATACTAAACAGACCAATAACGGAAACAGAATTTGAAATGGTAATGAAAAAACAAAAAAACAACAAAACACCGGGCCCGGATGGACTCCCAGTGAAGTTAAATAAAAACACTCAAGAAATGCTGTGAGGGATGATGTTGGAAATATTTAATGAGGCTCTAGAACAGGCAAATATACCTAAAACATGGACAGAAGCAATAATCACTCTTATTCCCAAAGAAGTTATAGACCATCAATAAATACAGAATTACAGACCAATTTCATTATTAAATACCGATTACAAGATATTTACGTCCATCATAGCCGAAGGAACAAAAAATATCTTGAACAAATATATATATTCAGATCAAAACGGTTTCTTGCCAGGCCAATAAATTAAAAACAATATGAGAACAATAATAAATACTTTAGAGTTCTATGAAACACATTCGGAAAAACAAGCTTCACTGGTCTTCCTTGATGCCCAAAAGGCATTTGATAATTTGAACTGGAAATTTATGTTAAATCAATCGAAATTTACGGAATTTGGGACTAAATTTGAAAATATGATTGAAAAAATTTATACAAAACAAACGGCAAGGGTAATTATGAATGAGGATACGACAGAAAAATTTGATATAACAAAAGGAGTGAGACAAGGACGCCCACTTTCTCCACATCTATTTATATTAACTTTAGAAACGCTTCTGAATAGAATTAAGAGAGGATCAAGAAATAAAAGGATTAAAGATAAAGAAAGAAGAATATAAGCTTCAGGCTTTTGCCGATCTGGTGTTTATAGTGGAGAAACCATTAGAATCAGGCCCAAAATTGATTTAAAAAATAGAAGAATTTGGCAAAGTAGCAGGATTTAAAATTAATAAAAATAAATCCAAATTATTAACCAAAAATCTTACAAAGAAACAAGAGAAAGAATTAGAATGTAGTACAAAAATTCAAATAACCAAGAAAATAAAATACTTAGGAATTTGGCTTACTGCAAGATGCTCCTCAATTAAGAAGACAACTATGACAAATTACTGCAGCAAATCAAAAAAGTTTTAGATAATTGGAAAAATTTACAAATCTCATTTATGGGAAGGATCACCACGATCAAAATGAATATTTTGCCCAAAATATTATTTCTCTTCCAAGTTATACCAGTAAAATTAGAGAAAACTTTCTTTGAAACATTAAATAAAAAAATTACTAAATTTATACGGCAAGGAAAAAGACCAAAAATTAGACTAAAAACATTGCAAGACACAAAAGATAAAGGAGGCGGCGCACTCCCAGAATGGGAGATATATTATCAAGCATCTTGTATAACCTGGCTGAAATAGTGGATTGAGTTAAGGGATAAAAGAACATTAGTGATTGAAGGGCACGATTTGCAAGCGGGATGGCATGCATTCCTTTGAGATGTACAATCATTATGATTAAAGAACCTTCAACCTGAGGAATGTAAGTTAAAATCCTTGTTCGGCCATGATATTCAATGACTGCCCTTCTCACAATCACCCATGTCCTGGCCATATAAATCTGTCTCATAAATTGTTTAATAAATTGACTTGGAAGCAATCACATTATTTCTCCCCTTCACACTAGTGAACTTCACAGGATTTTTCTGTGGGGTGGGGGGAGGGGAGACTACTTACACTGTGTTGAATCTTACAAAGGAAATATATTATAAAAGCAAATAACAAAAAAAAAGCAAAGCTTGGATTAAATTACGATCTAGACTTTGAAAATATCAGTGACTGTCATTTATTCAAACAGAACAGTATAATTATTCCTGCTACCATCAGTACTTACCTAAAGAAACAACAGCAACACTCTCTGGCAAAAAATGCAGTCGGTATCTTATCAATAAATGCACCAATATGATGCAAATAGCTGAAGAGAAAGCAGACAATATTTAGGGTTATTTAACAACAAAATTCTTAATCAAACAAACTCTGCCATTATCCTTTGAATTTAAAATATGAAGCTTGGAAAAAGTTGAACATTCCTAAAAGAGAGCCAGTTAGTTAAATGCTATCTATAATAACTTTTTAATATTTTATATGGGCTTACAGGCACATTGTTCTGTGAGTCTGATCAAAAACAATGTAACATGGTCATTGTCAGTTTTGGATAGAAGAAACATTGATGGCTTTGATCCAAACAATTCTTTCACATAACATATTATATTATATTTGGAAAAAGTCACTTCCAGGATTATTCTAGAACAGTTCACAATGAGATGTGCAGAAAAGAGCAAATACTGTTACCTATTGGGGGAGGGGCAGTTAGCTGCAGGGAGGAAGAACCCTAACTTCTCCCATTTGTGCAAGAAATCCTAGGATCCAAAGCTATGTATCCAATTATAAAAACTGTGTAAATTATTGCAATCTGTTATATTTTTAATTAACAATCCAGGACAGTAGATTTTCTTCCATGTAAACATTGAAGAAAGTAGCATCACTAAAAATGAAATATACAGGTCAGAAGCAGCCAATCTTTTTAGATCAGTGGGCACATTTGTTATTATGAGAATCTGTTGGAGCTCCTGTAGCAAAATACTTGCCATAATGCACATGGTGACCCATAAAAACACCTGCTTCCAGAGGAGTATGGTCTCTGTTGTGAGCTCCTTGATGCTCTCTGAACTTGGATGCTTTCTTGCAGATATTGCATTACCAAACTAGATAACAACATCAGTGCCAGAAGGGAGCAGGGGTTGTTCTGTATTTATATGCATTTTTAGAAATTTGGCAAATTTTAACTGTTTAACCAATTGTCCCATCTTTCATATTAGGTAACATAAGTAAATTAATTGTCATATCGGTTGTATAGTCATCCGCTACCTGATCTATTTACTTTTCCATAAATAATTGGATTTTTTTTAAAAAAAAGCTTCAACTTATTGCTTCTGAGAATTTTCCCACTGAATTAATATAACTTAACACCATGAAATGCCTCTAGCCAATATTTCTTTTTTTTTAAAATACTTTATTGAGTTTTCAGAGTTAAAAAAAAGAAAAAAAGAGAAAAGAAAAGAAAAGAAATAGAAAAAAAAAAGAAAGAGTTTACAAAATTCTAGATATCGTTCGGAGATACAGTGTTTCTTATCCGTTATATATCTTATATCTTATATCCAATCTACTTCATCTTAGGCTAAATTCCTCTCTATTGTATTTATAGACTGTATGTACATTTCATCAAAGCTATTAATATATAAAGCATATCATTTACTTTTTCTTATTACTTAGCCAATTATACCAATTTCCCCATATTTCATTAAATTTACTTGTCTCATCATCCATTAACAGATTCGTTATCTTCGCCATTTCTGCACACTCTAAAATTTTATTTATTAACGTTTCTTCTAGCGGTTGAGTTTTGCTTTTCCAACATTTTGCTAGCACTAATCTGGCTGCAGTTATTATCTGCATTGTGAGTTGAATTTTATTTTTGTTTAGGCTGTCGCCTACTATACCCAACAGAAAGAACTCTGGGGACAATGGTACCTCCTGATCTAATATTTCATGTAACCACTGTCATACTTTGACCCAGTATCTTTTGACCTCTGGGCAAGACCACCACATGTGGTAATAAGTACCAACTTCTTTACCACATTTCCAGCACTTGGGTGAAAGATTTGAAAACATTTTTGCTAATCTGGCTGGGGCTAGATGCCATCTATGTAGTATTTTGTAATGATTCTCCCTATACGTTGCTGATTTTGTGATTTTAAAGTTCCTATTCCATGCTTCTTCCCAATCAGTATAATTAATGTTGTATCCGAAATTTTTTTCCCAAATACTTAATTTGTTCTTTGCGATGGTCTCTGCTTTATCCTCATCCAATAGAAAGTTATATAATTTAGTTAACATTTTCTTATCTACTCCCCATATAATTTTATCGAAATTTCCATATTTCATTTCAATGCCGAATTTGTCCTTATCTTTTTGGTATCTCGAATTCATCTGCAAATAATTCCACCAATCTACCTTATAGCCTTGTTCTTTGAGAGTCTCAAGTGATTTAATATTTCCATTTTCTTCTAAAATTTCTTTATATGTGCCAAATTTTGTAGCTTCTGTTCTATTTGGGGTGGTCAAGGCCTCCATAATAGAAAGCCAATTCGGGACTTTGGAGTAGATCCTCTGTCTGATTTCTTGCCATATTTGTATAAGGGTTTCTCTAATTTTATGTTTATGGAAATAGGATTTCTTCTTATTTTTCAAGTCCCAGAGGTAAGCGTGCCACCCTTCTTGTAGGTCATGGCCTTCGATTGTTAGAATTCTCTTATTCCGTAGAGTAATCCATTCTTTGATCCAGATTAGTTTTGCTGCTTTTTGGTAGGTTTCCCAATCCGGGAGTCCAAATCCGCCCATTTTTCTTTTCCCTTGTAGGGTTTTGAGTGAAATTCTCGATTTCTTTCCTTCCCAAATAAAGTTCCTAACGTGTTTTTTCAAGTTTTGGAAGAATTTTCTATCTAGTTTTAAAGGGACATTTTGGAATAGAAATAACATTTTTGGTAAAGTATTCATTTTAATTGCCGCTATTTTCCCTAGCAAAGACAATTTTAGTTTTCCCCATCTCCTTAGTTCCTCCTGTATTTTATTTAGCAGTGGGACATAATTATCATCTTTTAACGATGAGTATCTTGCTGTGATCCAAATTCCTAAATACTTGACTTTTTTAACTATTTGGAGGCCTAATAGATTTTCCAGATCTTTTTTTTGTACTTCCGTGATGTTTTTGGTTATTATTTTTGTTTTTTCCTTATTCAATTTTAGGCCAGCCTCTTGGCCGTAATTTTGTATTTCTTGCAAAGCTTTTGGTCCTGATTCTAGCGGATCTTCTATAATAAGAGCTACATCATCCGCGAAGGCTTGTATTTTATAAATTTCCTTTCTAACCCTGAGCCCTTTAATTTCTTTGTTCGCTCTGATCTTTCTCAATAGTACTTCCAGCGCCAAGATATATAATAAAGGGGAAAGGGGGCATCCTTGCCTTACTCCTCTGTGGATCTGGAATGTCTGGGTCTTGTCCCCGTTCATTAATATATTTGCTCTCTGCTTATGATAGATGTTCTGTATCATCTTTCTGAAGTTTGCCCCGAATCCCATTAAATTGACTTGGTTTATCATAAAGCTCCAATTTAGGTTGTCGAAAGCCTTTTGGGCATCGACAAACACTAATGCTAGCTGTTTCTTAGGGTGTTGCTCGTAATATTCTATAGTGTTTAGTATTATTCTCAGGTTATCTCTGATTTGCCTCCCCAGAAGAAATCCATTTTGGTCGCTATGAATCCAGGGGTTTAGTATTTTTTTGACTCTCTCTGCTATAACACTCATGAACAATTTGTAATCCGAGTTCAGAAGGGAGATAGGTCTATAGCTTGTTATTTTTTTGGGGTCGGTTCCTTCTTTCCAGATAAGTGTTAGAAATGCTTCCCTCCAAGTGTCCGGGATTTTAGTGCCAATCAAAGTCTCATTGAATAGTTCTAGTAACTCTAAATTTAATGTTTCTTCCAATTTTACGTAAAATTCTCCTGGTAGTCCATCTGGGCCTGGTGATTTATTTTTTTTAATTTTAGAGAGAGCTGTTTTTAGTTCTTCTACTGTAATTTTTCTATTCAGCATCTCTTTTTCTTCTTCCGTGATTTGAGGTAGGTCAGCATCTATCAGATATTGTTCTATTTTATTTGGTTCGATCTTTTCATCTTTATATAAGTTCTCGTAGAATTCCCTCACCATTTCTTGCTTATCCTCTTCCTTTGTTAATATATTACCTTTAGAATCTTCTAGTACTAATATCTGATTTTTTTCTTTTTCTTTTTTTAATTTATAAGCAAGCCACCTTCCTGACTTGTTAGCATTTTCAAAACAGTAATGTTTGGATCTTTTTATTTTTTGCACCACCTCCTCTTGATCTAATATATTTATTCTATGCCTTGTCATCAACCATTTTCGTTTAGTTGCCTCATCTCCCGGGCTTTGTTGTAATTCCTTTTCAGTTTCTGTTAAAGTTTTAGTAAGACCCTCTCTCACCTTCCTTTCTTCTTTGTTTCTAAAAGCTGTGTATGAGATAACTAGCCCCCTCACATAGGCTTTCATAGTGTCCCAAATAATTTCTTTGGCCGTATCTTGTTTCTTGTTTTCTATAAAAAATTGTTTGATTTCTTTGTTTAGTTTTGCTAAAAACTCTTTATCATTTAACAAATTTGTCCTTAGGGTCCATCTTGTTTGTTTTCTCTTATTAGTATGATGCCAATTAATTTCCAAATGTTTATGATCTGCCCAAGTATTTGTACATATTTCAACTTTTTTTATTTCCAATCCTAGCTTCCTAGTGGTCCAAATCATGTCTATTCTGGACCAAGAGTTCTGTGGAATCGAGTAATATGTATATTGTTTTTCATTGGGATGTAATGTGCGCCAGGTGTCTATTAGATTTATTTCCTCTATTAAATCAAAAAAACTTTTAGGTAGGGGGGATCTTTTGTTTTTTCTAGTTTTTGCACTTTTATAGTCTTTGTTCGGATCTATAATTCCATTCATGTCTCCTAATAAACAAATTTCATTCTGTGGCCATTTTGCGAGCTGTTCGTGTAATTTTTCAAAGAATTTCCCTTGTTTTTTGTTTGGGGCATATATCTCTACTAACAGCATTTTAGACATTCCTCTTATTATTTCAACTATAAGTATTCTCCCTTTTTCATCTTTGTATTTGCATTCGGCCTCTATCCCTTTCTTTACATAAATAACTACTCCCCTTTTCTTTTTTACGGCTAACGACACAAATACTTTACCAAATTTGGGATAATCTAAACGAAATGCTTCATCTTTTTTTATATGAACTTCCTGTAAACAGATTATATCGGGATTTTGTTTCGCTAATTTTGTCAGTATTAATTTCCTCTTTTTGGGTTCATTTAGGCCGTTTACGTCTAACGATAGAATTTTCATATTATTCATTCCCGTTGTTGGTATCTAGTTCTTAGTTTTTGTTTGCCTTTAAGGTTACTGCCCTTACTGGTCTTGTTTTCTTCCCCTTTTCTTCTATACCTTCTTTCCTCTTTTCGTCTTCTATGTCTTCCCTTGTGCTCTGTTCTGGGGGTGTATCTTCCTCTGTATTTGTCGCTTCTATCTCCTCCTTGCTAATTTGTTCCTCTTCACCTCCTCTTAACTGATCAAGAAATTCTTGGGCCATACTTATACTGTCAATTTTGATTTTTCTCCCCATCCATGATATTAGCATTCCTTCCGGCAAAAGCCAGCGGAATGTTATACTTCTCTTATTTAGCTGAGACGTCAGAAATCTGTAGTTTGTCCTCCTTTCCCTCACTCTTCTTGGAATCTGTTTGAGGACATTTATCTCTTTTCCTTCATAGATGATTTGTTCTTCCCTTGCTATATTATAAAGAATGTCTCTCACCCGTTTCCTTGCAAATCGCACGTGGACCTCTCTTGGTAGTTTGTTTCTTCTCACATAATTAGTCTGTACTCTGTAAACCTCGTCGATTTCTTTGATTATTTCTTGTTTTTCCTGTTGGAGGGTTTCCGCGATCAGTTCAGCCATCTTATCTCCCAAATTCTCTTCTTTTTCTTCTACGATATTCTGGAACCGAAGATAGAACGCAGCCCTATCCATCTCGAGTTGGATCAAGGAGTCCTCCGTTTCTTTATTCTGTGCCGAAAGGGTTTGATCTACCATATCCAATTTTTTCTCATTTTTTTCAATCCTTTGTTCTACTTTTTGTATTCTATTTTCGTTTTTAGCGATGGAGGTTTGGATCTCATTCATTTTCATGTCCAGTGCATGGATATCTGATTTTAATTCCGAATGGCTGTTTAATAGCTTTTCCTGCATTGCTAGCATGGTCTCCTGGATTGATAGCAGAGAGGACTGCACTGTTTGCAGAGTTGGAGTGGTTGGGGGTTTATCTACTTTTTGAAGGCCTTCTAATGATTTCGGCATTGCTGGAGACGCCATTGACAGTGTTGGGTTGGATGGGACCTTTTTCCCTGTTTTTGCTATTGTGGAGGTCAAGGTTGCCATTTCCTTTAAGGTCAACTTTTGTTTCCTTAGTATTCTCTCGATATTCCTCCAGATAACCATCCAATAGCACTTGCCGCAGTATATTCAAGGGTCCTTCCTTAGATCTTGTCTTTAATCTCTTTTAGTTTGTTTTCCTCTAAATTTTGTTCAGAAATAGATGATCGAGCTATTAGATATTTTGTCCAGATAGCTAAACAGGTTTTTTGTATTCAATATGATTTCGATGCTATTTAGTATCTAGTATAAAGTTCCTGATTATATGTATTAATTATAATCAATTAATTTTCAAAATAACTACAGTACCTTAAACAATTTAACTTCTTAAGTAGCTCTTAATTCGTTCTTAGTTAATTTCTAGCTTGATTCCAGATGGGCTAATCTATTAAATCAGAACAATCAAAGCAATTAATTATTATTAACGTAGATAAATAAATAAGTGAGAGATATCAAACAGCTATAGTTCTGCTATAAATTAGATAATAGAGAAAATGATAAAAGTATAGTAATAAGATAGTGAGTAATAATATATAATAGATATAATATACGTACTAATATAAATTGCTAAATAGGATAGATATATGGTAAATAATAGATAATAGGTTAATATATGTACAAATATAATGATATAATAATATAATAGTATGATTTGATATAATTTTCAAGAGATAGTCTCATTTACTGAGGTAGTTTGACAGGGGGTAGATGGTAATTTACTGGTTAATGTCTTCTTTGGTGTTTCTCCGTGCTAGTCAGTCCCTGGAACAATGAGTCAGCAATTCCTGTTCTCTTCAAGAAGAGAAAAAAAAAGGAGAGAGGCTCTGTAATGGCTGCACATCCAATCTCTAGATTTATCCAGAGAAGCTCTTAATCCTCTGTCTACTCCACTTCAAATCGCTTTCTTTCTAGTGCTCTCAACCTCAAAATCTCCGTTTCTCGCATCTCTATTCCATTTGCATGTATCTCTCCGTCCCCTCGTCTCGTACTTCTCCTTCACCGGCTCGTCGGCTGCTCCGCTCCCCAATCGGCTCTTTATTTCAGGACGCCGCCTTTCTCTCCTCCGAGCACCTCTCCTCCGACTCCTCCGGCACCTTCCGTTGACAGCGATTTTACAGTAATAAGGGGAAAGGTATTCTACGTGCTAGCACTGCGATCTCCGATCTCTGTCGCTTCCTCTCTCGTTGTCGGCTACCGCGGCTTCAGGTCGGCCATTAGCTGGCTAACTCGCTTGTGTTGGGTCGACAGAGCCGCCCGGTCGTTGCGCTCAGCGTTGCAATCCGCTTTCGCGCTCCTCCGGCTCGCCCTCTCGTCCGCGGGGCTCTCCAGGCTCCACGCCCCCGAAAGGATCCCCAAAACACAGCGTTTAAAGGAGTTGGGGAGCAGCTGTCACTCTCCCAACGCCATGACACCACGGGTCGCCAACCGGAAGTCCCCTAGCCAATATTTCATTTTCCTATAGACATGTGGTAACAAATCTTAATGACTCTACAATAACATCAACACAAGTAACACAGGCAAGCATCCACCCAGTTGTGAAATGTTGTAATTATTCCTGTGCAAGTAGCATTGTGCGGGTATTTTAGGTTACAAACGATTCTCCAAAATTTAATGTAGCAAGAATTGCACCACTCGTGATAAAGGCTCTTACAATTACAGTATGTTATACAACTAAATGACATAATCCGTTTTTCATATTAAAAACCGGGGAATCAATAAGGAACTCCCCACCCATTCCTGTGTTATTTGTACCTCACATTGTGGAGTATTTCTGAGTACTTTTCCCCCAATTATAACATTTCCTTGAAATAAAAAAATAGGTACAATTCAAGGTGCTGGTTATCATCTTTAAAGCCCTACATACCTTGAGGCCAGGCTATTTGAAAGATTGTCTCCCCCCACATTACATCCACCCAGCCCACCAGGATGGGAAGTCAGGACAAGGTAACATCAAGTAGGGATATACCGGCAGTCCTCAAGTTACAACAGTTCATTTAGTGACTGCTGAAAGTTACAACACTGAAAAAAAGTGACTTATGACCATTTTTCACACTTAAGACTGTTGCAACATCCCCATGGCTGTGTAATCAAAATTCAGATGCTTGGCAACTGACTCATATTTATGACAGTGTCCCAAAGCCATGCAATCAATCACCTTTTTCAATCTTCTGACAAGCAAAGTCAACCGGGAAGCCAGATTCACTTAATAACCTGAGTGGCGTAGGAGGCTAATGCCTCCTACTAAGGCAGCATTTAACATCCAGCTGCCTGCAATTACTGCGAGTTCAATTCTCACCAGGCTCAAGGCTGACTCAGCCTTCCATCCTTTCTAAGGTGGATAAAATGAGGATCCGGTTTGTGGGGGCAATAAGCTGACTTTGTATAAAATATACAAAAGTATGAAGGCTATTGTTTAACGCATTGTTAGCCACCCTGAGTCTCCGGAGAAGGGCGACATATAAATAAAAAATTTTTAAAAAAAAATAATAACCAGGTTACTAACTTATCAACTGCAGCGATACACTTAACAAGTTTGGCAAAAAAAAAGAAAAAAAGGGGTAAAATGAGGCACCATTCACTTAGCAAATGTTTCACTTAGCAACAGAAATTTTGGGCTCAATAGTGGTCGTAAGTCAAGGACTACCTGTACATCTAATGGAAACATGAAAAAGGGCCTTCTTTATTTGATGGAACATCATTCCTCCAAGGTACGATTGCCCTCCTAGTTTGTTGCATTTTCCAAAAGGCCCTAAAACCATGGTTTCGTCAGCAGGCTTGGGGACCACAAATGGAGATGGAACTGACCAAGTGGCTGATTTCACAGTCTTATGATTTCACTGTCTTATGGGGATATTTTTTAATGGGTTTTTATTATATGACACAGTGATTCAGTAGCTAAGACACTGAGCTTGTCGATCAGAAAGTTGACAGTTCAGTGGTTCAAATCCCTAATGCCGCATAACGGAGTGAGCTCCCATTACTTGGCCCAGCTTCTGCCAACCTAGCAGTTCGAAAGTACGTAAAAATACAAGTAGAAAAAAAGGGATCATTTCAGTGGGAAGGTAACAGCACTCCGTGCACCTTCGCCGTTTAGTCATGCCAGCCACATGACCACAGAATCGTCATCAGATAGCGCTGGCTCTTCAGCTTTGAAACAGAGATGAGCATCACCCCTAGAGTCGGGAACAATCAGCACGTATGTGAGAGGGGAACCCTTACCTATTATATGATGGATTTTTTAAATGTTGTAAGCTGCCCAGAGTCACCTATTTGAGAGTTGGATGGCTATAAAAATTTGTTAAATAAATGAATAACATTTTCAGAAAATAATTTTACTCAGTAAAATGCAGTAATCCTACTTGCAAATGTTACCCTCTTAGTACTACAGGTAGTCCTCGACTTACAACCACAATTGAATCCAACATTTCTGTTGTTAAGCGAGACATTTGTTAAGTGAGTTTTGCCCCATTTTACGACCTTCCCTTGCCACAATTGTTAAGTGAATGACTACTTCCCCGTTGACTTTGCTTCTCAGTAAATTGCAAAAGGTGATCACGTGACTTTGGGATGCGGCAACGGTCATAAGTATGAACCATTTGCCAAGTGACTGAATTTGGATCACATGATCATGGGGATGCGTCAAAGGTTGTAAGTGTGAAAAATGATTATACGTCACTTTTTTCAGTGCTGTTGTAACTTTGAATGGTCACTAAATGAAGTGTGGTAACTCAAGGACTACCTGTGTATCTCAGGCATTTATTTTCACAGCATTCTTGTGATATATTTCATTTTGATATACATGGATACAGTTGTTACTTCTATCCAATTGATTCAAATCTGCATGTGGTACACGAGTGAGGAAAATAAATCAAGACTCAAAAAGGTTTTAAATCAACTTTCAGAAAAGCATTTTTATGAGAAGATAGAACAACAAGCGTTCAAATTTGACTATCAAAAAGTTTTATATTTTAAAACAGCATATCAGGTAACCACAGCCAAAACCCAATCAAAGAAGAAGCCATTTTTTCTCCCGATAAACTGGGAAAAAATGCCCACCACATGAAGAGTTATTTTATCCAGACAGCATACTAGTATGGAAAAGACCAACCATGCCCTGGATTTTACTTAAACAAATTACACTCCATCCTAATCACATATATCAGAAGGTAAATACTAGTTTATTTTGGAGGACGTTAACTTCCAGGAAATAGGCTCTCCTATTCAGATTTGAGAACTAATTCTCCTCTGGATTTTAGCTTCTCTTATTTGGTAAAAAACCATCCCACAAAGAAATGTACACTTGCTAAAAGGTACACCTCTTCTCAAACAAAAAAATGAATCTTTTTATTTATCTTCAGCAAATAGAAATAGTTTTCTTTTCTTCTCTGCTCTGTCAACATTTTTAGCTAACAAAGAGTTTCATCATATAAACATCACATTTAGACAATGGATCCATTTCATAAGTAGCAGTAGAAACAGTAAATATTCGTTTTAATCCAAAAACGTTTTGGAATTCAAAACTTGCAGGGCATCCAAACCAACAGCAGCCTCATGCTAGTAACAGTAAACCAAGGAGAAGCAGCCAATATTCACCAAAAGGGGGGGAGGGAGGAAGAGGATTGTAAGAAAGTTTGCAAAACTCCACATAAAAGAGAAAAGCAGGGAATAAGTTTAGTAAACTTAGATAAAAATGCAAGTTATTAAAATATTGGATGACTTTGTCAAACAAAAGAGACTAGGTCATTCCAGCCAGGCTTCTTCAAAAAGGCCTTATCCAGAATTGTTAACAGCATGAATAAAAGAAAAGAAAAGAAACCAAATCCAGTGGAGATATAACTTCTTCTGACATGTCTATAATGGCCAGAGCTGCTCTTGCATAGAGCACAGGATAATGCATGGCATAAAATCACACACTGATACCATTTGGGGGAAATTGGACGTGGCACAGAATCTGGACAACTCTCAGCAAGATAATCTAATAACATTTATTCAGCAATCAAACCACAACATCCTGTCCCAAGAGAAGCGCAACCCAGGTCTCATGAGATAACGGGGGCTCCGTTTAGTACTGTAGAAGATATTATTGGACATATCATGTGACATTACTGTGACAAGTGACACAACAGTCAAATGAGAAAGACTCATTCAACAAGAAAAAAGTGGCAAAGGAGAGAAAGAGATTACCTAAGCAGCTATGTTTGTCTAGAACACAGATTGTTTTAGAGGTTATTTTGATATTTATTTCTCCACATTAATATATTTTTTATGAAAGTGTCTAGGTCTAGTCTTTAATAAGTCATTTGGCAAAGGGGAAGCCATACAATGTTTTCAAATAAATAAATATAGGCCTTCTATGCCCTAAGTGCTTTCTCACAAGCACTGGACCTCAGGTGTAATAATGTACCATCAAGAATAAGGTTTCCTAGCCCTTTTTTTGCCATTGTTTCAAAAGAAGCCTGTTCAGCTTTAATTTGGACTACATTTAACAAATGTATTAGCTGGTTTTAAATAAAAGTTTCCAGGAAATAGCCTCATCATGAATCAGATGGCTAATACAACTTCCTCTTTATTGTCTGCATTGTTGTCAGTGGCTCCTAAGGTTTCATATAAGACTTTTCCTGCCCAACCTAGTGCTGTCATGGATTGAATTGGAAAGGTATAAGCTCTATTGATAATTTCTTAATCACAGCTTATTTACAGTATTTTTTTTTACAATTTGCCCCTTCACCGCAAATAGTAAGGAGTCATTGCTTAGACACACCCTGCAGTCAAATTCTACCAACCCATTTGCAAGTTATCAACCCTGGAACTTGAATAGCAACAAACCCTTTTGAGTACTAGGATAACATTTTGCTGCATCTTACTTTCTCTGTGTATTTCAATATAGCCACTCCTACAAACTCATAGTGCTTCTGTAAAAAGTATCCTTTGGAATTTTCGTTGGGCTGAAGTGACATATAAATTGTAGGAAGGGAGAGGAGTTGGTCAGTTTGGGGTAATGACGACGGCATCAGTAGAACCAGGGAGAACTTACACACAAAGCCAGATATGGAGCCTTGGGTCTCTCTCTCAGCCCTAGGAAGAAAACAATGGCAGACTACTTCCATAAATTTTGCCCAGAAAACTGCCCGGACTCATCCAATCAGTTGCCAAGGATCAACACTGACCCAAAAGCACTCACCTCCAACAACCCTCCCCCCCGACATCAAATTAGCATCTGTACAAGGAACTTATTTTGTTGTGACATATTTTACAAACTTATTACAGGTAGTCCTCGAATTACAACACTATGTTTAATGACCATTCAAAGCTACAACAGCACTGAAAAAAGTGACATGACCGTTTTTTACACTTAATGACCACTGCAGCATCCCCATGGTCCTATGATCAAAATTCAGACACTTGGCAACTGATTCGTATTTATGACGGTTGCAGTGTCCTGGGGACGCCTTTTGCAAATTTCTGATAAGGAAAGTCGGTGGGGAAGCCAGATTTACTTAACAATGGTGTTACTAACAATTGCAGTGATTCACTTAACAACTGTGACAAGAAAGCTTGTAAAATGGGGCAAAACTCACTTAACAACTGTCTTTTGGGCTCAGTTGTGGTCATAAGTCGAGCACTTCCTATCTAGAGGTAACATGTTGGTACAAAACCACTGTCAGGAGGATGTAAGGATGGTAGAACTGGCTGCTTTCAAAATAATTTTACCGTACTCAGTAATCTAGTTCATGATGTCAAATGTGAAAAGGAAAAATATCTTTATATGCATACATATATATATACATATATATATATCTCACACTTTCTTTCACAAAATCACTTTTTTTCTTTAGCTTTAAATATTCCATTTAATGCTTTTCAAATATTAAGTCGGTCTTGGAGGCCAGACATTAATTCTCTCTAAAGACAAAGGATAAAGCACTGTTTAAAAAAAGATATGGACTATATATATTCAATCCTTGTTTACTTATATTGTTTCACATGATAAGACGAGGTATCACCATAGAATTTTTCTTAATATGTTTATAATGGAAAATCTATGCTTTCTAATATTAGCTAGTTTCAAACTAGGCACTAAAACTTAATCTGGTTTAGTATTATATGAACCCAAATTAAAGCACTTATTCCTATTCAAATAAAATCACTAAAACTCACAAAAAGTTATTTTTTATATTTGGGGTGTTTTAATTTTAACTATAGAATCACTTTTAGATAGGACACTCTTCAGGGCCACTGACACTATTGCCACTGACATTATTTTTTTTTTTAAAAAAAGTTCAGCAGTTATCAAAACTGGTTTCCTTCTGGCAAATATCTCCCTAATGCAGTTATAAGTTTTGCAACTATTCAGTACATGTCCCGCTCCCATCTTTCTTAAAACACAAAACCTTTAGAGTCTTCCCCATCTGGAGAAACTGTAATATAGGATATACTTGAATATTTAACATTCAGGAGCTTATAGGTCTAAGAAACCCTTAAAGATAATTATTTAAAAATGTCAGTAATTAGTGTTCCAGCTCTTACTGGGATCCAGTGGTGAAATGTACAATTTGTTACTACCGGTTCTGTGGGCATGGCTTGGTGGGGAGGTAATGTGACTGGGTGGGCGTGGCCAACTTTATTTATTTATTTTTAAAAGCATTTTTTCTACAACCTCTTCCACTGAAGAGGTTGTAAAAAAATGCTTTTAAAAGGCTCTGACAATCCCAGCTGAGTTGCCTGATGGTCAGAGGCTTTTGTTTTCTTTTAAAAGAATTTTTTTTTGCTTTTAAAAGAAAAAAAAGCCCCTGACGATCAGGCAACTTAGCTGGGATCATCAGAGCCTTTTAAAAGCATTTTTTCTACCAAAAGCTCTGACGATCAGGCAACTCAGCTGGCATGATCCCGGCTGAGTTGCACGATCATCAGAGGTGCTTTTTTTACTTTTAAAAGCATTTTTTTGGCCGAAGAAAAAATGCTTTTAAAAGTTAAAAAAAACCTCTGATGATCTCGTGTCTCAGCTGGGCATGAGGGGGGTGGCAGGGATTTTTGCTACAGGTTCTCCTAACCACCACCCGCCATCACTACCAGATCAGGCGATCCGGTCCAAACCAGGAGCATTTCACCCCTGCTAGGATCACTGTGGGAAAGAAGATGAGTCCAACTGACTTTTCCAAAACAGCATAGGGTGTTTCAAAGGAAAACATACTTTTCCTCAGAGTAATTCCCACTCTTACAAAAGATCAACCATTATTAAAATAGAAACTGTAATTCAATTCAACCAGAATGCACTAGGCTATGATGGTATAAACAATCATTCAAACCGATAACCAGATTTTCAGGATAAACAAAGCTTACAAATTAACTATGTTTGTGAAAATACAACCAGAAACAGTAATGAAAAGCAAAAGCTAAATAACATATACAGACTGTATAAATATATATTTCATACAGAATTACCCAGTTCACATAAAGGTAAGTTGAATCAAGGAAAAATATCAAAGAAAAGGATTCCAGTAGGAGAATTCCAAAAAAACAAGTTCCCTCAGAAACTGAGTGAGAAAGACTGACGGGGGTGCCACAGAGTGGGCGTGGTCAGCCAGAGGAGAATTCTACACTCAGTTTCCCCAGCAACAGGAGAAAGGTCCTAGCAGATGGATTGGAGGAGCAGCGTGTTGGGAAAAAGGACAATAACCCTTTGAACTATGAAAATCTAGTGAAAGAAAGGGCTAAAACAGGGGTTCCCAAACTTGGCAGCTTTAAGACTTGTGGACTTCG
>WNWU01003241.1:0-17211 GCA_012654045.1 Ptyas mucosa | reverse complement strand
TTGGGATTGGATATTATAAACTTTTTGCAGAAATATAGGTTCTTCTGAAAACAAGTCATCAGCTTGCAGAGCTTCTTGCTCCTGCTCAACCTTCAACTTTCTCTCTTCTGTAAAATCTGCTATGGTCTTTTGTTGTTTTTTTTCCTTTCCCAGCTCTTGACTCAATCCCCCACTGCTTGATTGTGACTCAGTATTTCCATGTATTTCATTGTTTCCAGCTTGAGAAGCTTGAAATATAGTATCAATTCTTTTCAATAAAGCAGAGGTAATTGAACTCAAAGCTTCCTCAAATTCAGAGCATTGAGAGTTAAATAACCCTCCTTTCCTTTCTTTGTTTTCGAGAAGCCCAGCCATCCTGCCCCCCTTCTTCCTTCCCCTCCAGAAGGACGGGGAAAAAGAAAAGAAAAGAAAAAAAAGAATTTCAAGAAGAAAAAAGAAAAAAAAGACTTTTTAATTTATATTGCTGCTTGAGTTATTATTATTACATCCTTTCTTATTCCATCCACTTTTCAAAAAGGAGTTTTACGTTTCAAACAGGGGCTTATCAATAATTATTTTTAACTTTCACTTCTTCACGCCCTGTTGAAACTCAAACGCCATCTTGCTTTCACTTTCCACTTAAGAGAAATCTTTTAAGAAAGTAAGTCCCTGGAGTTAGAAAAAGAGAAAAAAAAATACTTGCTGTTTCCTTCGTGCAACTTGTGCTCTGCCAACTTGATTCAAAGGTATTTGTTTAAAGTTGTTTGATGGGGTGGCCGCGGCATCTAGTTCTGACAGGGAAAGACTTCCCAGTCAGAGGCATCCCAGGTCCGGAGCTTTTGACAGGCTTCACGGGGAGCTCTCATCTTCGAGCACCAGATTATTAGGTAAATCTGGTGCCCTCAGGGAGCTCTACCCCACCCGTCTGCTCTCCTTCCCCCCTTCTTCCTGGGGGGAAGGATTCCAAACCGCAAGACAGCCGATTTTCGCTGTTCTTGCGGTTCTACGGAATCTGGGGCTGGCGCTTCAAAAGAAGCGTCTGGCGATGCCGCTGGCTCAACCGGAAGTGCAGGAGGAGCGTCTTCTCGATGCACGGATGTGCAGAGCTGCCAAAAGGCAGGAGTGGCTCCTCAGGAGGAGGTCTCCTTGAGAGTAAGGCTTGGGGCTAATTGGTCACTCCCTTAGCCTATTTAAGGAAGGACGACAACTGAGGCAATTTGCAGGGAACAACTTCGTTCACTCTCCTTCGCGTCTTGATCATAGTTCTATCATCAGTTTCCTGCAAATTGCTTCTGGGCTTTCTGCCAACCATAGTAAGATTACGATTATTTATTCTTTGGATTCTTGTAGGCTGTTAAGAAAGTTAATTAACAGCCTTTGTTTGAAAAAAACTAATTTAGTAAATGAAGGTTTGTACAGACTTTGTGTGTGCTGCGTTCTTTGGGGTCCGTAGCTGGGGCAGAACTACTGGGTTCGCATAAAGGAGGGAGATGAATGGAAGACTGCTTTTAACTGCCCCCTGGGCAGTTTCCAATTCTGTGTCATGCCTTTTGGACTCCCAAGGAGTCCCCGCAGTCTTCATGCAACTGATCAATGAAGTTCTGAATTAACACCTGTATAAAGGGGTCCTTGTTTACCTTGATGACATTCTTATATTCAGCGAAAATATGGAAGAACATGTCAAATTAGTCAGACAAGTGCTCAAAAAGCTTCTAGCGGCCAAACTTTATGCAAAGCTGTCAAAATGTGAGTTCCATAAGGAGTCCTTGGACTACCTGGGATACAGGGTGTCGAATCAAGGAATTGAAAAGGACCTGGGGAAAGTGAAGGCGGTGCTAGACTGGCAACCCCCACGAACACGTAAGCAACTTCAAATCTTCCTGGGGTTTGCAAATTTTTACAGACAATTCATCCCTTCCTTCGCCGAAGTTGCTCTCCCCTTGATGGAACTACTAAAAACCGGTCCGTCTCCCACCAAGCCAAAACCTAGCCAACCCCTAGCTTGGACAATGGACTGTCAAAAATCCTTTGAACAATTAAAACGCCTATTCGCAGTGCAGCTGATCCTCCAGCACCCTGACCCAAATAAACCATTTGTAGTCCAGGCATTCTTCCTGTCGGTCAAGGTCAGGGCGATCCTGCATCTGGAGAAGGAGTGGTCGGAGTGCTGTCTCGAGATGGGACGGATGGTTATTGGAGCATGTGATTATCTGAGGAGTGAGGGGATAGTTTCTGTCTCAGATTCCTCTCAGATTCTGGTTTTCCCAGATGTGCCAGTTTACCTATTCTAGTAAAGAGAACTTTGGAAAATGCTTGCTTTCAGATTTTTACTTGGAGTTGGGGGGTTTTCTGGAACGCTGACATAAAGCCTATGAAATTTCAGTGGAGAGCTCAGAGACTTGAGGAGCTGAGAAAGAAATGAAAGGAGGTTCAAGACAGTTTGGTTTTTAAAAATTATAAGCATGATGGTGGTTTAGCGCCAGCAGTATTCTCTGATGCTTGAGGCAATCTCTAAAAACATCTTGGGGATGGGAAAAAAAGCGTAATTTTTCCTGATGGGGAGAATTTTGCCCAAACTCATTCCAGCTGAAGTGCCTCAGCTTTGGCATCCCAACTATTTATAATTGCTCAGATGTTAAAGAGGCCCAATTGCCTCTGAAAACTACAGCCTCTGCTTTTTTCTTTCCTCTCTCTGCAGGGACATCCAAGAATGTAAGGTATATCTGATGTGACCCTTTCCTGCACTCTCCTTCTGTGAGGGGAGAAAGGAATTCAGAGCTGTGTGATGTCTTGGCATGTGAACTCTTTCAATCTATTACCAAAGTGGCAGAGAACGTGTCAAATAATAGGGCACCTTTTCTAGGAAGTCGGGCCTTCTTCAGAACAATACTGTTGGCTTCTGGGAATGGACGTTGGCTTACCTGAACGTCCCTTTTCAGGGCGCTGCGACCACAATCCATAGCTGGGTTGTTCTCTCAGCTGCGCTGATTTGACTGGGTGATAAATTTTTCTCTTCCTCCTTTGTGCTGTGGTCACGCCCACACATCCCATAGTGCACCAGTCTTTCACGAAGGCGCGACCACCTGGTCAAATAGAACGGAACAAAAGTGAACCAAACACGGCAACTCAGAAACGGAGCAGGAAGCCCCAGGTAATTAGTCCATAAGCGACAGAAACAGGGAGGGAATGGACTGTGGTTGCAGCACCCTGAAAAGGGACGTTCAGGTAAGCCAACGTCCGTTTTCCAGAGCGTTGCTCCCACAATCCATAGCTGGGATATACCCAAGCTTAAACATCCAGGGAGGGAGGCTGACTGCTCCCCGATTCCCAGTCCACCAGAACACTCTGAAGTACACGGCGACCAAAGGATGCCTCCGCCTCCGCAGAAGCGTCAATCCGGTAATGTCTAATGAACAGCGTCACTGATGACCAAGTGGCCGCACGACAGATGTCCTGGACTGACACCTGTGTGGCCCAAGCTGCAGAGGTGGCCGCGCTACGGGTTGAATGCGGGAGGATCCTGCCCGGTAGGGGCCTCGCCTTCTGTTCATAAGCTGTCGCAATACACGCTTTGAGCCACCTGCCCACAGTCGAAGGAGAAATCTTCTGACCAAGCGACGCCTGATGGAACGACACAAGTAGGGCCTCAGTCTTCCTGAAGGATGCCGTGCGACGAAGATAGCGTCACAGCACACGACAGACGTCTAAAGTATGCCAGTCCTTCTCGCGTTGATGGCGAGGGGAAGGACAAAAGTCCGGCAGGATGAATTCCTGGGCCTGGTGGAACCAGGAGTTCACTTTCGGGAGGAAGGCTGGGTCGAGGCGGAGGACAACCGTGTTCTCATTAAAAATGCAGAGGTCCTTCCTGGTAGACAATGCAGACAGCTCCGAGACCCTCCTGGCCGAGATAACCGCCAAAAGGAAGGCAACCTTATACGACAAAAACTTAAGAGGGACCGAACCCAACGGTTCGAACGGGGGAGACATAAGAGCCTGCAAAACAATGGTCAAGTCCCAGGTAGGGTAACGATGAACCATGGGGGGACTCAGGTTCGCAGCTCCATGAGGAAATCCCTTAATCAGTGGATGTTGGGATAACGCTGCATACGGGGGGCATCTGATGACCGTGGAAAGAGCCGCCGTCTGTCTACGCAGTGTAGAAGGAGACAAACCTTTAGACAAACCAGATTGAAGGAAGGCTAAAATGTCGGTGACCTGAGCCATCGTAGGGTCAGAATGGTTAGAGGCACACCAGGTGCAGAACGTCTTCCAAGAAGCCTCGTATATACGGGAGGTAGACAGGTGACGGGAAGCTTGAATCGTGTCGATGACGTCATCCGGGAGCCTGTCCTTCTTTAGGATTATCCTTTCAAATGCCAAACGGCTAATTTGAGCCATTGAAGATCTGGGTGGTTCACGGCCCCCTGGCACAAGGATAGTCTCTGAGGAGGAATCAACCACGGTGGCGAGATTGACAATGCCACCAGGTCAGCATACCAAGGACGACGAGGCCAGTCCGGTGCCACAAGCAGAATTTCCGCTCCCTCGGTCAGAAGTTTCCTGACAACGCTCGGAATCAACGGGATTGGAGGGAAAGCGTACAAGAGCTCCTGGGGCCAACTGCACCTCAACGCATTGTGGGCCACCGCCGTCGGACACGGATACCGAGTCATGTACAGGGGAAGTTGCGCATTCCATGGTGTGGTGAACAAATCTATCATTGGTCTTCCGAATCGAAGAACGGCTTCCCGGAACAGCTCGGGGTGGAGCTGCCACTCCGCCAGGTCGATCACTTCCCGGCTGAGCCAATCGGCCTGAACGTTTTCGGCGCCGGATATATGGTCTGCTGTCAACGACAGGACATGACGTTCCGCCCAGGCTAGTAGATGTTCCGACTCCATCATTAAGGCCCTGGACCTCGTGCCTCCCTCCTTGTTTAGCTGGGCCTTTGTAGAAACGTTGTCCGTGAGAACCAGGACGTGTTGACCTTCCAGCTGGGATTGGAAGTGCCGAAGTGCCAGACGAATAGCTCTTAGCTCCAGGAGATGGATGGGAAGACACCATTCCGAGAGGGACCAATGGCCCTGCACGAGCAGGTTGTGCAGGTGAGCTCCCCACCCCGATAAGCTGGCGTCTGTCGTCAGGGTTAGCCGGACCGGCTCCAGAAAGAACGAGCCCCTGCTCAAGGCGGGGCTCAACCACCAGTGTAGGGAGTCGGATTTGAGGGGGCAGAGACACCTTGAAGAGTGAGTCGCTGCGACCGTCTCGCTGGAAGGGAAGGAGGAACCACTGCAGCGGTCTCGAATGTCAACGTGCCCAAGGGACAATCGAGAAGCACGATACCATCTTCCCTAACAGTTGAGATAGGTGGAGAAGAGGGACGGAACGATGAGCCAGCACCTGGCGGATCAGGTCGCCAAGACCCTTGTGGCAGTCCGAGGACAGGAAGACTTGTCCCAACTCCGAGTCGATCACAGCCCCTAGGTGTTGAAGGCGTGTCGACGGGATTAAATGGCTCTTCGGGAAATTTATCGAGAACCCGTGGTCCTGAAAGGTCTTGAGCACCAGGTCCCGGTCTCGAAGAGCCTGTTCCCTGGACGAGGCCAGGATCAGGATGTCGTCCAGGTAACAGAGGACCCGTACAGGCAACTTCCTGAGGGTGGCCGCTACAACCGCTACCAGTTTGGTGAATGTTCTTGGGGCTGAAAAGAGCCCAAAGGGCATAGCACAATACTGATGATGGTCCTCCCCAAACTGGAAGCGAAGATACCGTCGATGTGCCGGGTCCACTGGAACATGCAGATAGGCCTCCCGGAGGTCGACAGATTGCAGAAAGTCCCCGTCTCACACAACCGAGGATAGAGCGGTGGGAGTGCATCTTGAACCTGCGTTAGCACACCAACAGGTTCAGACGTCGCAAGTTCAAGATGGCCCTCCACCCCCTGGAATTCTTGGGCACGAGAAACAGGGTCAAATATAACCCCGTGCCTTGTTGATCCAACGGCACCGGTTCTATCGCTCTGATGAGTAGCAAATGCTGAATCTTGGCCCGCAAGAGTAGATGATGTTCGGCAGACACGGGAGATGAGCAACGGACACGGTGAGATGGAGGACGGCCGACAAACTCGATGGTAAGTCCGGTGGCGATGGTATGGCGAATCCAAGTGTCCGTGGTCGAAAGCTCCCACTAGCGGCGAAAGTGTTGTAAGCGGCCGCCGATGGGACCCGGTGGCTCATAGTCACTTTCCTCTGCGGAAGGGTTGGTAACCCGCCCCTCAGAAAGGTCGCTTGGCGGAGGAGGAACTCCTGCCCCTGTCCCGGAACCGCTGACGGTCGTCAGAGCGGTCGGTCGCCTGGAAGTAAGGGCGTTGTGGATAGGAGCCCCCTGGCCCCGAGGAGGTCCGAAAGGGCTGACGTTGCACATAGAGGGTATAGCGCCTCTCGGGTTGGTGAAAGGAAGTTGGAAGAACCTTCCACTTATCTTTATCTTCCACCAACAGTGGGTCAAGCGTAGGGCCAAACAGATTCGGAGCCTTGTATGGTGCAGCTGCCAGTTTCCACTTGGCCTTGGAATCTGCTCTCCAGTTCTTCAGCCAAAACAGGTGACGCGACATCACAGAGGAGGCCAAGGCCCGAGACGCAAACTTCACTGAGTTGAGTGACACGTCCGCTGAATACTCGGTGGCTGCCACTCTCTTATTTATATCCTGATGCAAGCGAGTCTCTTCCAGTGGCAACCTCTCCTGGAGCTGGCGCAACCATATCAGCGAGGCACGGTTGAAAAACGACGTCGCTGCAGCCATCTTTATGGCCCAAGCCGCGGCTTGGTGAGTCTTACGAAAGGCCAGTTCCGTTTTTCTGTCGTTCGACTTAAGCACATCAAGTGAATCAGTGGAGAGGAGTGAAGACGACGAAAGACTAGTTACAGGGGGGTCGACCGTCGGTACCGCCAGAAGACTGTCCAAATCCGGAGCCGCACTGTACAGCTTCTTATCGAGGTTGTTGGGCGCCATCAAAGAGGCAGGTTGAGCCCACGGAGATTGTAAAACATCCAAGAAAAGCTGCGGACAGGGGATAAATTCCTTGTCCGGTTTGGAGGACGAAAAAAGGGCATCGTGGGGACCCGAGGAAGTCAACGGGGAATCAGCGGGCAGGCCGACAGATGCTCCCAAGTGAGTAGTTTGATGAGCTTTATGCAGGAGCGACTTGAACAATGAGGGTCTGAACAAACCGGAGAAAGCAGGGGCGTCCTGTGGCAGGTCCTCATCATCAGAGAATTCGATATCCTCTGGCAACAGTTCGACGTGGTCAGACTCCTCCGAGGAAGACGAGTCCCGTCGAGCCGGAGAACGGGCACGATGTCGACCAGCAGCGGGCGCCAAAGGTTGAGTCGCTGGAGCTTGGGGATGTTGTTGTTGAAGGCCCGCTGCCAGCAAAGACGAGAGAGCTGTGGATAGCAGGGATTGCAGATCCAAGTGAGAAGGCGGAAGTTGCAACCCAGGCGTGTGGAGACCCGCTGCCGACTGGGTGAGAGGTGCCTCTGGTCTGTAGGGCAGCAATGGAGAGGGCGCCGCCAGACCCACAGATGACACATCCGGCAAGGAGCGTGACGCCGTCCTGGATAAGGCCAGAGGTCGGGAACCCGAACCACCTGGGGCAGACTGTGCAACTGCAGAGGAGGAAGCAGGTGCATGGCCTTCAGGAAGGGCCCCCTGGCTTAGACTGGTCGATGACGACACCAGTTTAGCTTTGTTGTACTGCCGCTCAAGCGCCCTGTGACGACGGAGGGCATCTTTCTCCTCTGCTACCGACGACTTGGAGTGCGCTGAGACGTGTGAATGCCTGGACCGTGAGTGGGACTTGGCCTTGTGCTTGGGCTGGCATGTTGGCGGGCTGGCCTCGTGCTCAAGGTCAGATGATAACAGGGAATCTGCCATCGTAGAATAGAAATCCCGTAACAAAAAACAATATATATATATATATTTTTAATATATATTAATAACTGGTCACACTCAACTATATACAATGCAGGGCAATCCTGGGCATTAGGGATCCCTGGGAGGTCTCAGTAGGCTGGGGCAAACTGTCCCAGGGCCTAAAAGGGCGATGGCAGAGGACTGCAGCCCCAATAACTATCTTCAGAGGCTGAACAGCTGTTCTGTGGGCGAGAAGGATTAAAGCAAGGCAAATCTACCGCCTGGTAAATCAGTAAGCGGTTGCAACAATCTGCGGGGTGCTGACAGCACAGAAACTCCCCGATAGCAGAGATGGTGAAATTAAACAATCAATAGGCCATCAGGGAAGCAAAGAAAGTAAAATGGCTGCCGGGAACCACCGCCGGCCGAAACTAGCCAAAAAACAAAATGGCAGCTGGGAAAAAAACGGTGGGAACTTGGCGAGTCAAGATGGTGGCCAGCCGATCCGTTAAGAGGTGAAATAAGCCGCCGCAGTCCCTAACGGCAAGTCAGAGTCGTTCCTGGGACTCACACTCCCCCCGCACAGTCAAAGACAGAATACACCGACCTGAATGAAGGATGGGAAAGAGTCTGTCGCCTTGCTGTCTGCCCATCAAAGAGCGCGCTCTGCTGAGCCACGTCTCAGCTGTTACATCAAGGAGCGGCGGCGGGAGCCCCCCACCTTACCGCAGCGCCAGCCGAAGCACAGTAGAAGACGTCAGAGGCTGCAGGGCGAACCGTACAGAACACTCCGGAGCCGCTGCTAGCAAGAGCCACCAGAAGATCCCAATTTCCAACGAAGAGGTGCGGGTGGGTATGCCAGCAAGGCTGGGCACCCAACACTCACACCGGCAGCTAGTGCCTGAGGGGAGGACCGCCCCGAAGGGTCGGAATCTCCTCTCACTGCCAGAAGATCAACAAAAAAGGAAAAAAAGAAAGGAAATTCCAGCAAAAAGAAACAGGCATGGGACGGCCGGGAGCCCCCGACACGTCACACACACCCTGCAGCAGGCAAACTCTAAAGGCTCTCACCGGTAAAAAAGCACTAATGAAAAATAAAGAAAAAACCTACACGACCTAAAGAAAATTAAAAAATGCACGAAGAGGGAACAAACACACCAGTCTCTCACAGCGACTGAGTGAAAGACTGATGCACTATGGGATGTGTGGGCGTGACCACAGCACGAAGGAGGAAGAGAAAAATTTATCACCCAGTCAAATCAGCACAGCTGAGAGAACAACCCAGCTATGGATTGTGGGAGCAGCGCTCTGGAAAAAAACTCAACAATTCTAAGTTTCATGTATATTGAAAATCAAACTGAAAATTTGGAATTTCTCTGAATTTATCAAGCTTGAATATAAGTAGAAAGATAATTTTTACACTGTTGGAAAGAAATTATCACTATAGCACTGTGATGGCGAATCTATGGCACACGTGCCAGACATGGCACACAGAGCCCTCTCTGTGGGCACGCGCGCAGTCGCTCCAGCCCAGCTCCAATCACGTTTCTCCATCGCGTTTCACTCAATCAATTCCAACTTCTCACAAAAGAAAAAGATCTTGCCAAGTTGGAATTGATTGAGTGAACCTTTTCACTCGTGCGCTTCACAATGGGGCAGATGGGGTCCTGTCCTCCTCCTGAAGCCTATTACGACATGGAACCACAATGCGACCCTACATCGGCTCAGCTTGGCAAAAAAAGCAGTTTCTTTTCCTGCAGAGCTGCCTGTGTTGGGATTTGCTGCCAGCCAGCTGAGTGTGGGTGCACTGCGCCTGGGCTCGTTGGCCTTTGGACATCATTCCCACCACCCAGAACTAGTTCAGGGGTTCCTTCCCCCCCCACATGGGCAGGGGGGAGAGAAAGAGAAAGAGAGGGAAGCAGAGAGAGAGATAGAGAGGGAGGGAAAGAGGGAGGGAGGGAAATAAAACTATTACAAAAGTTTTTCTTTTTTAATGTTGCTAAACATAATGTTTCAAAAGCAGAAAAAGTTGCCCCAAAGGAGTCTTTGAAGGCTGAACGCCGAGAGGCAGGGATTTCCTCTGCCTTCTGCATTCCCACCACGCACTGCCTTCTGCGCTCCCACCCCATGCTGAAATGAACCAAACGGGCCGGAGTCTCCCCACTAAGTGGCCCTGCCAAGCCTGCTTGCAAACTCCGCCGAGCACAGCTCCAAACATTTGGCTTGCACGTCCCTCCTGGCCAGTGCCAGCTCCGTAGCAGCGATGGGGAAGGTGCAGACCCTGCCTGCTCTGCTCTCGCTGGCCAGAGGTGGGGCTCCACACCACTGCTTCCCAGCCAGAGCACCACATTTGTCCAAGGAGGGAGCTGCGCTTAGGCTGCCCGGGCCCCCACCGCGGGGGGAGAGAGGGAGGGGGAGAGGAAGGGGGAGACTTCCCGACAGGATCCAGGTTGGAGTTGCCTTATTTTGTGTGGCTCTCTAATGTTTGCCTTTGCCTGCCAGCCTCCACTCCCCCTCCATATGCCAAGTGGCTGGATTCACACGACACGTGAAGCTGGACAGGAGAGCATGGATGGATAGATGGATGGATGGATGTAGATAGATAGATAGATAGATAGATAGATAGATAGATAGATAGATATAAAGATAGACACATAATCATGTTTCTCCAAAAAGACAACCCACCTTGAAAAGAAGCCCTATCATGTTTTTGAGGGCATGCAATCAAATTAAGCCCCACCTACAAAATTAGCCCTGATTAAGACCCTGCCTAACCCGGGGTGCAGGGGGTGGGGCGAGGCACACAGGTAAAAAATAAGCTGGGATGGGGATGGGGGGGTGGAGCTGCCCTACTTACCAGCCCTCGCACACCCCAACACCTGCCTCGTCTTCTTCTGCGGCCGCTTGCTGCTACTCACACGCAGCCGGGCAGGATTGCCTTCCGGTTTCCCTGCTGCTGCATTGGCAGCTGACACTGCCCTCCTGAGAGGCGGTGCAACTTGTCAGCAGCCACGCCACGAATGGGAATTGACCATCCCCCAAACCCTGCCTCTGTCAAAGTGGATTCCGGGTGCTGTGCTGCAATGGAGAGATGGAAAGCGGAGCAAGGGGAGGTGGCGGCGGCAAAGGAGGAGGAGGAGTGGGGAGCCGGGCTAGACCTTGTGATGAAAAAATAAAGATTTCCTCCCCCAAAATAAGCCTTAGTGGTTATTTTGGAGCACAAAAGAAAATAAGACCAGGTCTTATTTTCAGGGAAACATGGTAGCAACCTGATCCAAGAGTTGTCTCTGCCACTGGTTTGCATCCCTGTAGGAAATCAGGTAACAGCTTGCAAGGAATCAAAAACTCCAGTTCATTCAGCCATTGCAAAAAAAAATCCCCTATGCATATTTCCTCCCCATTTCTTGCACAGGGGCTTGACTGTCTCCTGTTACCCACCCACCCCCAAACTCATGGATTAAAAGCAGCAAGAAATGAGGTAAGCAGCAAGAAGTGAGGTGAGTATATGGAATCAGCAGGCCACAGTTAGCTAAGGACAGCTGGCATTGCCAATAAATTGTAGTGTGATAGGGCTGCTAAGGAGACAGTGGATTGTAGCATGTCAGTTTGCAGATGAGATCTCACACTTTTGGGTGCTCCCTGCAATTCTGCAAGTTAAACAAGCGAAAGGAGAAGTAAGAAGAACAACCTCAAGTACTAGGTGTGGTTTGGTGTGTTTGTCTAAACTAAAGGTTGCTATACGAGGAAATATTTAAAAATGACATTCACCTTGCTAATTTGGAGTACTAATAAACCTGCTGGGACCTCCTCAGTCTACCTACTGGAAATAGAATGAAATATATTGCTTCAATTTTATGGGTGCCTCATTTTATTGCTTTATGATGTTTTATGGGGCAGTCATTGAGATCTGTATGCTTTGGAAGGTAGTATCATCAAGTCTTCATGAATAATAATTGTGCAATTGCCACCAGCCAGGTGTGAACATCTTTTGTTCCAAAAGGAAAAGATTTTGACTCTCTGCCCTAAAGTCCCATTTCATTTACCTCCCATACCTGCTGCACTGTCCTGTCTCAGGCACTTGCCTATCCTAAAGTCTTCCCCCCAAATAAATATAGCCCAACAATGAATTTTAAGAATATATGTGAGGAAAGGAAGGGGGACTGAGCCATCTTACCTCCTCCTCTGGTCTTTCTGATTCATTCTGCTTGGCTAGGAAGTCCTCCGCTAGGGCCACTGCCCGTGCACAAGTCTCCGGGCTACATTCCCATACCCGACTTTGGATTCCAGCAGGGAGAATGGCTAGGAACTGCTCCAAGATTAGGACATCAAGAATCTGTTCCTTGGTGCGGTTCTTTGGCTTCAGCCAGTGATTGCAAAGCTCCCAGAGCTGACAACATGCCTTTCGTGGACCCTCAGCGTCCTGGTAACAGAACTGCCGGAAGCGCCGGCGGGCAGTCTCTGGGCTGAAACTGCCTCCTCCAGATATAGGTGTCTGTGCTTTGCCAATACTCCCTCTATCCGCACTAGCTGGGGAGCGTTGAAGGTCCCGGTGGCTCTCTTCAATGAAAGATGCTCCCCATGAGGATGAAGTATTCCCTAGTTGCTCCAAAGTGGTTGGGAAGGCCTCTGGTTCTACCTCTAATGCAGCAACTTTCACTACCTGAATGATATTGGAGGTGGCTGCTTCTGGTGATATTAATGGTGGTTCTATAATTTCGGGGAAGAGAGGCTGTGAAATTTGGGACACCTCATCCCATTGGACCTCCCAGCGCTGAGGTTGTGGTGCCTCCTCTAGCTGCACTGATTCATCAGTTGGTGATACCTCCAAGCCTAGCAGCTCTTCAACTGTTCCAGTGCATACCACAAGCAGGGAGTCATCCCCAACAATTGCTCCCACTGGCTCTTGCTGAGGGCCTTGTGGACATGCCTCCTCTTCCTCATCTCCTTCTCCCTCTTCTTCCTCTTCTTCTTCTTCCTCCTCCTCTCCCCTCTCTTCTTCCTCTTCATCTGCCTCCCCTTCAGCTTCTACTTCCTCAGGCTCTTCCTCTTCCTCCTCAATTGTGATCTCTGGATACATCTCCTGCTCAAACAGCACCTTAAAATGGAGATCCAGCTTCCCTGATCCCTGTATGGACTCCATTTTGTCTTCTAAGAGGTAGACAGACTTGTCCCAATTGTAGACTGAGGTCTGGCCAGTGATACCCCACGTCTCACAGGCAAACATGGTGGGAAGAGTCGTCTTCTTCCTCAAATTTTGACCACAAACTTAAGCCAAAGTTGGCCAACAATTTCCAGGAGGCAGAGAGACTGTTGTCAAGGAAACTGTTCTGTCACAGGATTCCACCATGCATCAAGAGGATTTGGTTTTTCCAAATGTCTTTACATGAATACTTTCTTCCTAAAAAGACCAGAAAAACAGTAAGCAATCACCTGAGCAGTCAACAAAATGAGATTAATCAAATTCATATTTACAGAATTCATGTCCATATAATGAAGAATGGTATTTTAGAGGAAAACAGTATTTTGTTTGGCTTGCTTTGGTTTGGTTTAGGACAGGGGTGTCAAACTCAAGGCCCGCGGGCCGGATCTGGCCCAAGGGGTACTTAAATCTGGCCCACGGGGCCAGCCTGGAAATATCAAAGGACTGGCCTGCAATGCCGCTGCCTGCCAAAATGGGCCATGGGGGCAACACCCCCCCAAAGCCCGTTTTTGGCCGCCACGGCCTCCAGCAGCACTCTGCCGGCTGAAAACAGGCCACGTGGGGCCTCTGCACACCCCGTTTTCGGCTGCAGGAGGACTGGATTGGACTGGATTACAATTATGTGGCCTCAAGTACCGGTAAGTGCTTGATCTGGATAGAAAACAAGCAACTTCCTATATTAATACTACAGTTTAATGCCAGATTTTACATACTGTAGGTCCATTTAATCTACAATCAACAATCTACCGTGTTTCCCCAAAAACAAGACAGGGTCTTTTCTTTTGAACCCCGAAATAAGGGCTTGGACTTATAATTGGGGGGTCTTATTATTTTGGGGGTGCTCATGGCACCACAGCCACTTGTTAGCTGTTCGGCCGAGGCCGTGCCTGCATCCTCACTTCTCTGTGCCTGGCTCTTCGCACTCGGGCGGCCTGTGCACTCACAGCCAGGAGACCGGCAGAGAGAGGCTCCCTCCACACGCCGCCATCAATCCCCTCTCCTCCCATGGGTGGTGGTGGAACACGAGCGGCCCAAAGGCGCAAAGCCGCGCGAGCACCTGTCTCCCCCGACCCCTGCTCACATGCCTCCCAGGCCTCAACACGTCGATGTGGGTAAAGCCAGTAAGCACCCGTCTGGAAGCGGAGAAGAGTCCGGTCGGGCCAGTCGCCTGCTGCCGAGTCTTCCGGGAGCTAGGGCAGAAAGGTGGCGAAGAGTGAAGGGAGCCGCAGCCCCACATGGGGAATCTGTGCCGCTGCCATCCCAGCACTGAGGATGGCTTCCTCTGTGGTTTCCGAAGCCACTGGAAGTGGAGAAGAGACTGGTTGGGCCAGCCGCCTGCTGCTGTCTTCCGGGAGCTGGGGCAGACGCATGGAGCTGGAACCAAAGAGCAGGAAGCGCACTCCCAAAGCGGCTGCTGCCAATGCAGAGAGTCTTCTGGCAGCGGCCACTCCTCAAGGACCTGGTGCTCACCGGCTTCACCCACATTGTGAGCCTGAGATACCGTTCAGTTGGTGAGTGGCGCTCTACCTGGGCGGAGGGGTGTGTCTCCGCTGGGTGGGCACCACAAGGCAAGACGTGCTGGGTGGCTGCTCTCTTGCAAGCGGGGCAGGAGTTTTCAGGTGAGGGGGATGGATGGATGGATGGATGGGAGGTGGGTGAGCGCCAAGAACGCTGGGGAGAGAGAATGAAAGGCAGCTCCCGATCAGCTTAGCTAATCCGTGGGTTGTGTTTAAGGGGCCCAGCTGCCATTAGCTGACTGGGAAAGGGAACGGCTGCCTTCTGTGCTGGCCACACCCAGCCCTTTACTAGGGCTTATTTTGGGGGGGAGGGCGTATATTTACGCCAACCACAAAAATCAGGCTTGGCCTAATTTTCAGGACATGTCATATTTTTGGGGAAACACGGTATAATTGACAGCCATTTCTATTTAATATCCTGGAAATTTACCTCTGCTGTTGTTGCGGTCCGCCAGAAGCCTGCGGAGCTGGCAGCGGAGTCGGACAGCGATGAGGCTGAGGAAGAATATGGACCAGTCCTGGAGACTGGGGAAGGCCCGGATGAGGGCTCTGCGTCGGAGACAGAGATGGGGCCAGGGCCATCGGGGAGTGAGGTGCGGACTCCGGAGCCTCCAGAGGCTGACAGTAGAGAGGCAGAGTAACAGGGGGAGCCTGTTCCTACTGCACGTATGAGAAGAGCTGCCAGAAAGCAGAAGCTAAAGCAGAGAGGACGACTCAGGAGTAGGGCCAAGAGATGATTGGCCCCTCCCATAAGGCTTAAAAGACCAGCAACGGCGTTTGGGCTTTGTCAGAAAACAACCGTTGAGATTTGCTTCGTGTCTGGATGTATTTCTTTCTTGTCAGCGTCTTCTGTTCCTGAACTGTTGCCAAGAAACGCCTTTGGAAGTTTGCCTAATTATACCAAGGTCAGAGATAAACTGAAAAATGGTATTTTGAGAACTTTGCTTTCATTTAATTTGGAATACGCTGAGAATGAGTTAATTCTCAGCTGTTTTAATAAAATCTGTTTTTTGAAACTGTTTTGTATTTAATACTAACTACATGGGCCTGGCTCACAACAGCTGTTACATCTTGTATTATCATGTTATTTATGCTATTGTATTTTTATTATTAGTTGAATAATAAAAATACAATAGTATAAATAGCTTCTCTGCCTGGAAAAGCAATTTACTATTAAAGAATGGCGTATAAATTTAGAAATAAAAAGTTTAGTGGAGTATGAAGAATAAGTAATAAATATTTGTCTATAATATCTGGTAGGAAAATGTTTATAGTAAAGAACTGTGGAAAGAAAGAAGGGGAAAAAATGCATCTTGGGCCTGTGTCGAACACCCGCCATGGCCATGCCCACCCCGACCATGCCCACGCCCACCCCTGGCCACACACACACACACCGGCCCTCAGAGGTCAAACACAACCCTGATGCGGCCCTCAATGAAATCGAGTTTGACACCCCTGGTTTAGGATGATGGATATGTGTCTCATGGCAGAAACCATTTTAAGGAAAAATTTACCCTGAAGTGTAAAGAAAATTACAAAAAAGACTTCACTTTTAAGAGCAGGACAGTTACCCCTGGGTTTCATATATTGCAACTATAATTCAATCATACTTCAACTATTTAAACCTGTTTTCATTCCCTGGGGCAGTTCTCATCAGTCAGAAAGCTTCAATTGCCAAAAAAAAACACAGGGCAAATTAAAGACTAGAAAAGTCTTTAATCGCATCCCATCTCCTAGGTGATATTATCTGCCGGGTAAGTAAAATGGGTGAAAAGTCAAACTGCTTCTTCTCTCTCTCTTTTTTTTTCATGTCAGCACTGGAACGGATGTAACTTGGAGTGCTGACACTCTCTCTCTTTCATTCTGTCTTTCTCTCTCTTTCATTGTCTCTTTCTCTGTCTCATTCTGATTCTCTCTGATTCTCTCTCTCTCTCCCACTCTTTCTCTCTCTCCCCCACTGTCTCTCTTTCTGATTCTCTCTCACTCTCTCATTCTCTCTCATTCTGATTCTCTCTCTCTCTTTCTTTCAGTCTTTCTCTTTCCCACTCTTTCTCATACTCTCTCTCTCATTCTCTCTCTGTCTGTTTCTTTCTTTCTTTCTCTCCTCTCATTCTCTTTCTCTGTCTTATCTCATGGGCAGCCAGTGTCTTGGGGCTGAGAGGAAGTCAAGCATCTCCCCGAGAGACTGAGGTGCGCAGAGCACCAACAATGGCCGGAAGAAACACCCACGAGATCCAGCAAGAGACGAAGCTTCACTCCCGCTCTGGAATAAGGAGCAAATCTCCATCCCCCACCCTTCCCTTCTAAGGCCAGGCGAGGAGTGACTGGGAAGGGAGGGCGAGGGGCGGGGACAGCCACTGGTGCGTTCAGCCGACAGGAAGCCAGAGAGGAAGAAACAACCCAGGAACCAAAATGTTCTCACAGACCACCGGTTGGTGACCACTGATATAAAAGATCACTACATCTCTACAGAAATACACAAAACCAAGGATAAAAACCTCATAGAATCCATATGGGTCAATGTAAAAGGCGGGAAAATGACATTGCTATAGGCATATACTACAGGCCACCCAACCAAGCAGAAGAAATAGATGAACTC
>WNWU01003239.1:0-20818 GCA_012654045.1 Ptyas mucosa | reverse complement strand
AGGAGGGCAATTCACCTGGTCCCCAATGTGTAAAGTGATTTGATTGTATAAAATATAGATCTATGCTTTTCAAGGAATTAAAAACTAAATTCTTATATTGGAGGTTGAAGCTAAAAGGCAGAAAAATGCAATAGTGTTCTCTTTCCTACATGTCCACATAACTGCATTTTTTTTTGAGGTTTGCTCAATACTCAAAGAGCTAAATTAATGGAAAAAGACTCTCAGGCAATGACTACATAAGTAGCTTTATTGCAGCCAAAAATAAAATCATATAATAAAAATTATTTTCCTATTGCAATGCGTAAATATCACAGATATACCTCACAAATTCTGCCCAAATTCCTCTAATATTTCAGGCCAAGAAAATAAAAGTTTTAGTGCAGCACAACCTCTATAGTGACATGAGAATTCAGTCAGACCCAGAAAATACCTTACTATCTTCATTACTTAAAATATGGCAAATAAATTTAAACACTTTTAAAGCAGTCACATTATTCTACTTAATAACAGAGCTGATGAATCATATTTTCTAAAAGCACTTTGGTTTGTATTTATGAGATACTTTGTGCCATGATGACAAGGTGATGGACATTGAGTTGTTTGACCTCATCCCATTCCAACAGAATCTGCATTAGTTACTGGGATTAATTTTTCAGGATTTAAACATTATCTTTTCATGAGCAAATGCTTGCCATTTAGTTCAGGTCTGAACAGGATTATAAAACATTTGGGGGCAAAGATACAACCCAACAAGCCAGCACTGGAAGATAAGATGGAGAAGATCACCACAGCCACCATATATTTTCCTTTGGTACTCAAGTAGCTTGGGACAAAGGATAACCAAACACTGCAGAAGACGAACATGCTGAAGGTGATGAATTTGGCCTCATTGAAGCTGTCCGGTAATTTCCTGGCTAGAAAAGCTGCAGAGAAGCTGATAATGGCCAAAAAGCCCATAAAACCCAAGACACAGTAAAACATGATAACCGATCCTTCATTGCATTCTAGTACAATTTCTTGAGAGACTGAATGCTTATCATAATCTGGGTACGGTGGGAATGCCATCAACCATGAGGCACAAATGATGGCTTGAATAAGAGAGCAGGAAAGTACAATGGAGCTCACCATTCTTTTTCCCACCCATCTCCTCATTTTGGACCCAGGCTTGGTGGCCATGAATGCTAAGACAACCACAATGGTTTTGGCTAATAAACAGGAAACTGCCACTGAGAAGATAATGCCAAAAGCTGGTTGGCGAAGAAGACACACAATTTCATTTGGTCTCCCAATAAATAACAAAACACAAAGGAAAGAGAGCAGAAGGGAGATGAGGATAATGTAGGTGAGGTTCCTGTTGTTGGCTTTTACAATGGGAGTGTCCCGGTGTTGAATGAAGATCTTGAGCACATAAGATGTGATGAAAGCAAAAGAAAGAGCACAAACAGCCAGACTGATTCCCAGAACATCTTCATATGATAAGAAGGTTATTACTTTTGGAATGCAGGGATTTTTGTTGTGGTTTGATCTTCAGGACACTGAGAACAGTCATCTTTATCTAAAACCAATCAGCAAAAATCAATTTATAATCAGTTCCACTAATCAATACATTCACAAAACAAACATGAAAACAAAGCAAAAGAAACAAGTTAATTAATACAAAGCAATTCAAGTAGGCCTATATTGGGATCTGTTGTGATATGGGATATGGTTTACTAATATCCCTGGGAACCTCTGGGAGAAATAAAAATAGTCATGCTAACTTATTTTATTGTCGCAAACTGTACACAACCACACATGGAGGTAGTTCAATTGGCAAGGGATCTCTAAAAATGAAACACTCTGATTCAAAGACATTTTGGCTAGGGATGATTGAAAAAGTCTGTAGTATTAGAAAGCTCTGATGCTGATACTTTACAGTGAAGATCAGATACAAGCTTATTTGTTTAATATTAAGAGACCTTTGATTTTACTGCCATTTAGTCTTGTGCAGGGGTGTCAAACTCAATTTCATTAAGAGCCGCATCATGGCTGTGGTTGATCTTAGGGGGCAGGGTCAGCATGGCCGACTGGGGGTGTGTGGCCAACTGAGTGGATGTGGCCAGCTTGACACCACTCACTGAGTATGGTCATCTGGATGGGTGTGGCCTAATGAGTGGGCATGGCCAGCTTGAGGCCACTCCCCAAACTGCATGTTTCCTCTTTGCATTGGGTAGACCGGGCCGAAGCCACACTGGACTGATGTTTCCTCTTCACATTGGGTAGACCAGGCCAAGGCCATGCTGGCCCAATGTTTCCTCTATTCATTGGATGAACCAGGCAAAAGTGACATGGGCTGGCCCCTTAACATTTTTCATAATGGGCCTATGGGCCGGATCTGACCATATCCGGCCCGTGGGCTTTGTGATTGATACCCCTGGTCTAGTGCTTAAAGGTTCTTGCCTAGCAGTGTGGGAAATATGAGATTCATTCTGCCCTTTAGAGATGAAAAAGATTTGGGTGACTTTGGGCCACTCACTCTTTCTCAGCCTCAAGAAAAAGGTATTGGCAATTCACTTCATATATGTTGCCAAATAAATATGCATTTGATTATGTAGTCAGCAGGAGTAAAGGTGGATTAGAATTATGTTGCTATTAGGAACTTATTCCATGCTGGTCAGGGAAGAATTTAGCTATTGAGGCTTTAACAAGTAACTCAAAGCTGTTATATATTTTATGTTCCATTCTCTCCTTGAATATACTTCATCAACACTTGCCCCCACATATCCCAAGTGTTTATATCTGAATGTAGTGTATCTTTATCAACTAATGAGCCATGGTGGTGTAGTGGTTAGAGTGCAGTACTGCTGGCTACTTCTGCTGACTGCCGGCTGACTGCAAACTGCTTAGAGAGGGCTGTAAAGCACTGTAAAGTGGTATATAAGTTTAAGTGCTATTGCTATTGCTAATGCAGCTTTAGTATTTTGAATAATTTGATAAGTGAGAGAAGTGCATACTTGCCCATCAGTTAACGTGCTGATTCACTCCCATTTTTTTTCTTTTAAAAAAAGCCCTTCTGCACATGATATTTCTTACCCCCTTCAGCTGAAATCTTCCCTTCTGGACATGGAAGGCAATCATAACAACAAAATGGCTTCCCTTCCTTCTTAGTCTTCCTATAGCCTCTCTGGCAATGATCATTACACAAAGAAATGGGATGTGTCTATTCCAAAAAAACAATTTTAACATTCAGATGGATAGATAGATACATAGAGAGACTTAATTCATACAGGAGAAATAATATTTTAGATGGAATGAATGACAAATGCTGATAACATTTACCAGTTTAATACTCAAAGAATACTAAGTTGGCAATTGGCTGTTAGTATCTCCAATATTACTGGAACAATTTTAGGTTTACAATAAATATCTGATCAAGTGATATATTTGCAGCTTTTGTCTTGAACAAATGACTCTCAATGTAAATAATCATTAGTCAAAACTACTATTCAGTCTCTCCAGAACAAATCTATTACAAAGAAATTTAAAAAAAATATGTTTGCTATGAAGATTTTCAAAGATTGGGCAGTACAATATTCAAAACTCAGTTTACATCATGATATAGTACAGTAAAATATATTTTCAAATAAGTGAAAATATACAACAGGGTTTTATCAACAACACATGTGGAATATTTTAAGGTAGAAGTCCATGACTCTAACCTGATTAAAGCTCTCTTGCCATGTGATGAGTTCCAACTAAATATTGAAGACTTTTTCTGGAGGAGAAAAGGGAACTATTCTTCCCACTTTTACCTTTGAAAATGAATGGTTTGGAAAAGCGACCCAGTTTAGAATATCAAGTCCGCCAATAAACTCTCCATGTCTGTCAAAGGAGATCTTTTCACCCACACTGTTGTTGAAGGAGACACTTCTCAGAAAAGAGTGAAGCTAAATTGGAGAGAGAAAGAAATCACAGAGAGTGGGGAAAATATTGTATTTCTGCTAACACTCCATTTGATATGGAGGAATTGATGACGTTGGTCCATCCTGTTAGATCACTAGTTGCTTAAACAACAACCACAGAACAGTTTCCATTTCAGCTAGAATGGGTTGTGTTTCTTCAAACATGAGAGGATAAGAACATAGTGTACATTTTTGCCTGGGTGTGAACTCAATATTCTGATTGATCTTTCAATGACATGTTTCCTCCATGGATGGTTTCACCCCTTGGTTCTGCACATCTGTGTGCATCTTCTCAACTTTCAACTAGGAAATAGTATTAACTGATGGTGCTTTTTTTTTTGCTCACAAGTTTTAAAATTGTGCTTGTAAGGAATGTGTTGGAATGTGAATCATGGATTGTAGAAATCCTGGGGAGCCACCCTTAGCAATATGTTAATGGCTGTGGCATTCAATCTAATAAAATGCATCTTGTTTGTAAGAACACTCATTTACCAGAGGGCAGGGGTGGGATTCTACCAGTTTAACAACCTGTTCACTAAGCACGCGTGCATGCAGTTTCGAGAAAACTCACCTTCTGCATTGCTGCCGGAAAGAAAAACAGTTGAGGCGCGGCAATCCACTCTGCTGCGCTGATCAGCTGGACTTCAGAAATGGAAATATAGGTGAGTATAACGCAGGGGTGGGTGGGCAGGCCACTTCAAAATTGGAGCGAACCAGTTTGCTCACGGCTGAAAGTCGGAGCTAACGGTTTGCCCAAACTGGTCTAAAGCGGTAGAATCCCACCACTGCCAGATGGCACTGGACTTCCTGTTTCCTATCTGGTGAATTATGTTTTTTGCATTGGATTGTTCTTCAATCCTTGTTCAGGTATTGTGTGTCTGTTCCATGGAAGCATGGTTTATTTATGGAGTGTATGTTTCATTTTTAATGTATGTATGGAGAATTACATATTATTTCTCAAAAGCATTTGGCAGATAACTAATTGTCAGGTCTAGGACAGGACAATGAACAGCAAGAGAGAGCAATCAACAATGGAATAGCTTGCCTTCAGAAGTTGTAGATGCTCCATCATTTGAGGCTTTAAAAAAGAGAGTGAACAACCATTTGTCTGAAATGGTATATAAGGTTTCCTGTTCGAGCAGGGGATTGGACTACAAAACTTCCGAGCTCCCTTCCAACTCTATTATTCTATGTTCTATGTTTTCACATGTAAGCAGTGCACTGGGAATTTACAAATATAAACACTATAGATTTTCTTGATGTTCTCTGCTCCAGACATTACCTGCTGTGATTGTCGGTCCTTAAACTTCTGCTTCTCCAAATCCATCCCATTTCTTCTCTTGGATTTAGAGGAATACATTAACTGCAAGGCATGTGCTACAGCATAGACAGCATTGTACATATTGTAGCTATGGCCACTTATGCTAATTTCAAAAATGGAAGTAGGAAGAGTCTCCAGTTTCTCCTCTCCATTACAGATGTTCTCGGGCCTTTGGTTTTTTTTTTAGAGTTGGGAAATGAGCAATCAAACACCTGCTCCCAAAAGTTTCTGATAAAGCCATCATCTGGTTCTGTGGTTGGATTTCTGCTCTGAAGAAATTTCTGGAATCCATAAACCTCTTTTGAGTTAATAGAGAAGGATAAAGCACCATGAATGAAATCTATATCCCAAAGTCTAAGATAGGGCATTGATGCAAAATCCATTTCTGCTGGCATTACCCAGATGTTTTTCTTCAATCCTGAATCTTCTACTTCTGAAAAATGGAGAACTGTTCTTAAAAGTAACATAGTCTGAAGTTCACCAAACACAAGTATTACATTGGCCGTACTCTTTGAGACAATTTTGTATATTTCAAATCCTTTATCCATCACTTCCATAAAATCACTGTAAAAAGCTACATTTGGGAACCATTCCTTAAAATCAAAGCAGATTCCATGCTGAGAGAACTTGGGGACTACATCCTGTACAAACTTCTCTCCTGCTTCATCTTTCACGGAAAGAAGTCCAATCCAGGTCCACCTGAAATGTAATAGCAACAGAAGGATCCCTTGGCGTTGTAAGGCCTCATTGGGGAACATCTGTTGTAAAAACATTTCTTGGGTTTCTTCATTCATTACTGTAGCAGAGCCATATGTGAGCTAGAAAATTTTGTAAAGAAAAAACAAACCGAAACAAAAGAAACATGGTTAGTGTGTTCTCTCTTGAATTGAAAAGAACAGAACAAAGTTAGAACGGACCTTGGAGGTCTTCTAGACCAACCCCCTGCTTAGGCAGGAAACCCTACACCACTTCAGACAAATGGTTATCTAACATCTTAAAAACTTCCAGTATTGGAGCATTTACAACTTCTGGAGGCAAGTTGTTCCACTGATTAATTGTTCTCATTGTCAGGAAATTTCTCCTTAGTTCTACAATTGCTTCTCTCCTTGATTTGTTTTCACCCATTGCTTCTTGTCCTACCCTCAAGTGTGGGAATAATCAAATTTATAGACCATGGTGCACGTGCAGACTGGTTTGTCCAGTTGTAACACGTACACGGGACTTGGATTAGAAAAACATTACCTCACTCCTGGTACCACCAGCCTTCAAGAAAGCGGCCTCCTAGTGTATGCGTAAGAAGTATGGAATGCATCCATAAAGAGGCATAATTATAATCCCAACAACCTGATTGCTTGCTTCCCTTATCTCTTGCTTTTGATTGCAATAAAGGAGGGTTTCGGAGTCAGCTCTGGGCTCTCATCCCGAGAAAACACTGCGTGAGTGTCTTCTCTGATTCGGACCCCTCATGAGAGGCCCACCAGAATTACCACAACTGGTGACCCCGACGTGATAACCTCAATGGTTATACGTCCCTTGGACCTCCTGTACTCATCGCCTGGAAGAGGCTGTGCACACGATTTCGTCCGAAGCAAGACGACAATCCCCTCGTGAGTATGTTTTCTAAGCAGCAAGCAGCGCACTTGCAAGAGCTTGGTGAACTAATCAAGGTTTCAATTTTTATTCTAAAAAATAATGGTAAAATATTACCCATACTGTCCAAAAAGGACCTAATTGGATTGCTCAAATACATTTGGCAACACTGTCCGGCTTACCTGGAAAAGGGCTCGCTCAAAACGGCTACGTGGAGACGATTGGGAACTTACTTCCATGAAAGCCCCAGAGCCCCCGGGAAGATTCTTGCAACATGGCGGGTAGTCATGGAGTGCCTTATGATTCATGAAAAGGGTTTAGCAGAGGCTGCGATCGCCCCTGCGCTTCCGCCCCCCTACAAAAAGGAAGTACAGCCCGAGGAAAAGAGCGCGTTTTCAGTAACTGCCCCAACCGCTCCTTGCACTCCGCCCGCCGACCCTGCCGGACCCATTCCTCCCCCTGTGCCTGTAAGTGCCGTTGCCACGGCCATGGCTCAAGCCCGCAGTCAGGGTCTTCTGGATCCTGACGAGTGCTGGTCAAGGGCCCCTTGTTCCCCAGTACGAGCTGCTCCCATTAAAAACAATTCGGGACTTAAAAACCGCTGTGGCAATGTATGGAATTACAATTCTATTGCATCCCCACGGCCACTGTACACCCCCATTAGGCAGAATTTAAAGAAACAGTTAGACAAAAAAGGGGGGCGGGGGAATATAGAAGAAATTGCTGATATGCTTTCTGTTTGTCTACCGGCTGCAACTTTGCAAGTTTCTTCTGAATGTGCTTATCAAGCCTTCGGAAAAGTGCCTGTTTCTGGCAAGCGTCAACAAGCCTTCTCTAATATCAGGCAAAAGGCAAAAGACAACGCCACTTCTGAGTGTCAAAGAGCAATTGTTGGGCTGGGAAAAGATCCTGATTTGGCAGATATGATTAAAGCATGTCAGGATATAGGAACATCTTCTTATAAAACTAATTTGTTAGCAGCTGCTTTATCACCAGGCAGCAAACCTCAAGGAAAGTGTTACAATTGTGGAAAACCTGGTTATTTTAAAAGAGAGTGTAAAAACCCAAGGGGGGGGCATGTCTGTAACATCTCGCCCTCTCTTTCATCAGGGATCAAAACCCTGGTATATCATCGTATGGATGACATTTTAATTGGAGCGCAAAAAAATACAACCTAATTGGCTTTCTGAAATACAAAATGATTTATGTGTCTATGGATTGTAGATTTCCACAGAAAAAATACAGCTGAACGCTCCTTATCTGTATTTAGGACATAAGATATTGCAGTCTTTTTCTGCTCCGGCTTTTCCTCATTTAAAATTACCCAAAGTTATGTCCTTAGTAAATTTGCAACAATTGCTGGGTACTATTAATTGGGTCCGCCCATATTTTTCTTCACCTACGCATTTACTTAGTCCATTATTTGAGTTATTGATTTAAAGGAAAAAAGCCAGGAGATTTAATTATAGTTCCATCTGTAGTGTTTGCTACAGTTGAAAAAATTAATAACATCTTGAGTACTCAGTTTGTGGATCGAATCCCTCATAGAGATTGTCAGTTATCTCTGTTAATATTTCCTATTAGTAAACTACCCACAGGAATATTGGGAGTTTTAGAACAGCAAAAAGTATATTGTATTGAATGGCTCTATTTGCCTCATTGCCATCTAAAAATGTTTTACCCTTTATCCAAGCTATTGCTGAAATTATAACCTTGGGGCGTACTCGAACATGTCGAAGAAATGGAACTGACGTAATAAATATTGTTCTTCCTATTTCAAAATCTGACTTTCACTTTTATTTTCAAAATAATTTATCTCTTCAGTGTGCTCTAACTGACTACGTAGGCTGTATTTCATATCATTTGCCTAAAGATCCTAGGTTTGCTTGCTTAATGACTTCCTCCTTTCCTATTCGCTCATTACTTTCTTCTTCTCCACTACCGCAAGCTCTTACAGTTTTTTCTGATGGAGGACGAATGAGAGGAGCGATTGCTTACAAGGATTCTCATGATGACATCTGGAAAGTTTCCTCTCAGCGCTCAGAATTGTCTGCGGCTATTTTAGCTTTCCACACTTTTTCTCAACAACCTTTTAATCTGACCTCTGACTCTCAGTATGTGTGCCAACTTATTTTTAATCTTCCAGGTGCTTATATCACTCCCAGGATTGACTCCAACCTTATGGCTTTACTTCTCATCTTTTTTTTTTAGCCATTACGGCTTTGGGTAAGCCTTCTTCTTTAAAAACAGATTATGGGCCTGCCTATTCTTCACAAGCTTTTTTACAATTTTGTACAACCTGGAATATTGTTGTTACTCATGGTCTTCCCTATAATTCTCTCGGGTCCCAAATTTGTCATGGGTAACACAACAGGTTAGAAAAGTATTACTTTGAATCAATTGAATTTTTCAATTTCTAATTCGACTGCTTATCAGAGGCATTTTCAACAAAAAACAAGTTTGCCTCCTCCTCTGGTATATTATAGAGCATTACCAGACAAAACATGGTTAGGACCGATTACTTTAATTACTTGGGGGCGTATCACGAGTATTTTCAGGGTTGCTGCGGCTACATGATTAGCCACAAAAGAGGTATGGCCTCAATCAACCCATCTGGTGTAAGCAATTACCTGCAAGCCTTCCCCGCCCTAGATAATTGCAGGTTTGCTCACAATATAAGCAAGGACTTTTCGGCTTGCTACTCGGGCCTTGACAACTGGTCAGGCCTGATCCAGCTAGTGTTTACTGCTGGAAGAAGATTGCAGAGCCCAGCACGATGCTGTAGAAGGGAGGAGATGCAGATAAGGACTCCAGACGCCGGCTGCTGAGATACTCCCACAGATGCTTGTGTTTTTGCTGTTTTTAAGCACACAAGCCAACGGTTAGGTTGTGATGGAAATTCTTCTCCACACAGACCCTCAAGCCACGTTGGTGCTTGAATTGCTTTTATTCTCAGGTGACTTTTTTTATTGTGAAGTCTTCGCTGCTGCCCTTCGTTTGCCTTGATGACGTGTCAACGCCAAAGACGTCCACCTTTGTATTAACCTTTGTTTCTTGTGAACTGTTTTTGGTATTGTGGAGAGGAATCTAGGGAGATAGCCTGGCTTCACATACCCAGATAAGACTTTGCTTTTAATGTGGTTTTTAAAGGCACAGTGTCTTTTTAAGTATTTTAAATTAAATTATATATTTATTCAAGGCTCCTTTGTTGGCTTTATTTCAATCCCAGTGCTTTTGCCCATGAGCTGGTTCACGGTCCGGGGTACCCCTCAACCCCACACCCCACAATTGGTAGCAGAGGATGGTTTAACAAACGCACGCTCACGTGGTATTGCGCTGGATTGAAAAGCCTGACATTGACATAGGAAAGGTGTAGATGTTGAGTAGGTCAGCAGCAGCAGCAGCAGCCAATAGTATGGAGTTGCAGGATGGACTGATTGGGGCTCAGGCCACTAATATCATGGCTGAAAACCCCCAAACCAGCTTAGAACAGAAAGGAGCTGTAAGTCCAGAGGCACAGACCGGAAGAACGACACTTCAGGTCCCAGAACATCAAAAGGTAGATGATGATTTCAGAAGGGCAATTCTTAGGCATCTAGGTTTGCCTGCAGATGGCCAAGACCCGGTTGCTGATTTTTGTACATCAGCTAATTCAACCGTGGTAACTGCAATTAAGACCCCTACCTCAGACCGTAAGTGGGGAATTAGGGACAACAGACTGCCTGATTCAAAAGTCACTGCTTCTTTGATAGACCAGCATGGCCAAGCTGACATTGAGCCATTTGCTGTTGAAGCCGTCGTAGATCAGGCCATGCAAACTTTAGCTCCTTTGATGACTTCTGCTAAAGGTTTAAAAGACACTCAAGTTGGGCGCAAGGTTGCAAAGGTAATGGAAACTTTGGCAACCATTTTGGATGATGGTTTGCAGGCACCATCAGCCCAACAGACAGTAGCTGCACGTTCCAGCGTACCCTTGATGTCTGCGACGAACACCGTGCACGCCACGAGTGGAATGCATCCATCCGTGGCCACATCGACATCTAGGGTGGTTCCAGAGGCTGCCTCAGCTGAAGACAGGGATTTAGGAGCACGTCCGAAGATTCCTAGAGTTAGACGCCAGAGAGGACCCTCGAACCCTTCTGAGCAAGCCAGAACAAATTTTGCATTTGCACAATGTGAGGTCCTTCCTTCCATTGGGGAGGAACAACTATTGGAACCTCAGATAGAAGACACTGTGTTATGTGCTTCTATCCCAATGCCATATTGCCCGTTCCAGGATGGACCTGACTCTGAACATCGATTAACGTCTGTATCCATGTTTAGCAATGTGCAGGTTCTCCCTCCTAATTTTAAACGTTTAAGTGAGGGGGGAGGGAATTTTAAGGAATGAGTTAAGAATGTTCAAGTCATTTTAATGCGAGAAAATGTTTTACCATTATTGTTGAAACCTCCATCTAGACCATGGTCTCTAGAAACTGACATGTTACATCATAAGGCCTTTTGCATTTTATTGATGTCTATTGACCCTGCATTATACCCCAGTATCCCTTGTAACCTGACCATAACTGAAGTTTGGTTAAAACTCCATAAGCTATTTTGTTCCAAAGGCTCCCAAATTACAAACAGTGTTTACAGGAAATTCTACTCTGCCAGGTTGAAGGCAGGAGTAGACGTAAGCGAACACTTATGTGAGTTAAATAGGTTGAGGCAGGAATTGTTGAGGGGAGAAACAGTATCAGAACAAACCCTCATCACTGTAATACTCAATTCCTTAGACACAAGCTGGGATAGTTTTATATTGAGATTGGATAACATTGACTGTGATAGTTTATCCTTAGAGATGTTATCAGGCAAGTTGATTGCGGAGGACAACTTGCGAAAAAGCAGGGCGGCTTTCCATAGAAAGGAGAAGCCTTTAAGAAACCCCGGTAGTTCTGATAGAACTTACACCATTGGAGAATGTTTTAACTGTGGTTCTAGGGAACATTATATAAGGGACTGCCCTCAGAATGTGAATGCAAGGGCGAGTTTAAAAATGCCTTCTGACAGTGGAAGAAAAAGGAGGTCATTCCCTCCTGGTAGAAAGCCAAAGGAAGATGTTACTAACCACAGAAGGGGTAAAAAGCCAAATAGAGGCAACAGAGGAAACAATCCCAGGTTTAATGGTAGCTCTGTAGGCATAGTGGAGATTGTTGAGTCAGAGCTTACAGAGGAACAGTGACAGCAACTCTGGTTATTGGACAGTGGGGCCAGTAACCATGTTGTGAGTAACCGAAGATTGTTTGCTGATATGAGAAAGCATCAATCCATGGTTAAGGTCGCAAACGGTAAACATGTTAAAGTAGATGGCATTGGTGATATTTATGTTCCTGGGATAGGGGAAATTAAGGACGCGGTGTTTGTGCCAGGAATAGACCATAATCTGCTAAGTTTGATGAGAATTTGTGAGAACCCTAGAATAGAGATTCTGTTCTCAGGAGGAAAGGTGGTGATCACAAACGACAAGTGTGTGATTGGGGAGGTCCTGAAGATAGGTGGCTTGCCCTATTATTCCCCCAATACAAATGTTGAAACACTTGGCGCCAGCAATTATGCCATTGTATCTGGTAGCAACGATGAGTCAGAGTCAGAATCAAATGATGACAAACAAGACTTTTATCGGAGGAAGCCTTGTTATAGTAAATGTAAATATAATAAAGATTTTATTGATTTTAACTTAGAGTCCAACGATAGGGATCCTGAGAATGCTAACGCAATCTCTACAGGTGAGCCGTTGCATAACGAGTGTGCTCACCTAATGCATCGTAGACTAGGTCACGTGAGCTTCCCTGTAGTAAAGAAGGTGACCGAGCATTCAAGAGGGACCATAATTAATGACTGCAGTGTATTCCTAGATTGCGCAATATGTAGGAGTGCAAAATCGAAGGTGAACTTCTGTGTTACAGTACACAAATTTTGTGCAGGAGGCTTGATTGTTATTTATGATGCAAATATGTCTGCAGGCAACCAGATAAATGATACCTGGACATGTTACATGTATTCTTAATTGGTCTTTTAGTAGAGGAATACTTTTGATGGTTTCTACTGGCAGTTTATCTAAATTCCTCACTAAAGTAGACTCTTTCATCAACAGACAGATTCTTTCTTCTGTTAAAAAAATCCTTCAGATTTGGAGACTAACAGGTACAACTTGAAGACCAGCTAATATTATAATAGCTATTATAAGCTGTAAAAGGGATGCAGTGGCTCAGTGGCTAAGACGCTGAGCTTGCCCATCGAAAGGTCGGCAGTTCAACAGCTTGAATCCCTAGTGCCGCATAATGGGGTGAGCTCCCATTACTTGTCCCAGCTTCTGCCAATCTAGCAGTTCGAAAGCACGTAAAAAAATGCAAGTAGAAAAAATAGAGACAACTTTTGGTGGGAAGGTAACAGCATTCCATGTGCCTTTGGCATGCCGGCCACATGACCACGGAGACGTCTCTGGAAAGCACTGGCTCTTTGGCTTTGAAACAGATGAGCACCACCCCCTAGAGTCAGGAACAACTAGCACATATGTGCGAGGGGAACCTTTACCTTTACCTTATTGTAAACTGACTCACAAATGGGGTCATTCAATCAATCATGCAAAATATGCCATAAGGGGGCTAGCCATCCTTTCATGCTCCCCTGAATTCCTCTGAGAAGCTAAGAGGAATGGTTGTGAGACCCTTTTTGCAAAAAACATATGAGATTTTGGTTGAAAAATGACCACCTTCTGGATTGCAAATGACTAAGGCCATTTCATTCCAAAAAATCCCTTCCTCACGTTTCCCAAACCAGTTTTTAAAGGGAAACTAAAGCTACTTCAAGATGCTCTACCCATATTTATAAAATAATGCTTTGGAATGCACATATCTTCCAACAAACCGATACTTTGACGATACTGCCTTGAGTAGTTTCCACATGAGCTATAAGTCTGGGAAAAGATGTTGTTTGAATTATTTGTAAAGAGGCATCTTTTTGCCCTTTTTGTTACACATCATGAAGCATTTCTTTCAAAGCATTTGTTGAACCCCTCGTATGAAATATTTCCCTTGGTATTTGAATTAACCTTTTCCCATATCCCAAACACAGTGCTTCTAAAGAATTGCAACTTGATGTAATGGGAACCTGAGAGAGACTTTTTTTTATGATTCTGGGAATACCTGTGGAATTTTGTAGATAGACAGAAGGTTCAACATGTGGAGACAGATGTCAGGTCCTCCAATTGCTGCTATAGGAATGTTCCCCAAGTCACATATGTAGTTTGGCATGAATGTGCGGTGCATGAAAAGAAGTTTCATCAAGGCTAGGAAGGTCCAGCTTGGACTGAAATTACTATTATAGATGTTAAAGCCCAGGGTGACATTGGTCAAGATCTGGAGACTTTCACTGATCTGCTTTACAGCGAAAACCAGAGCTAGAACATATTGGTAGCTGTGAAATACAACTCTGTCGTGAAAATTAAAACCTTGGTTAAAGATCAAAACACATATTACATTTCATGTTATATCGTGTTATATCATGTTTTATATCATGTTATTTCATAAAGATTACTAGAATAAATTATTTGGCTATATTAAAAAATAACATTGGCAAACTTGTCCCAATGATGCCTTTTTCAAGAAGCAACTGGAATTTGTTTTTTATTTGAAGACATTTCACTTCTCAGCCAAGAAGCTCCTTCAGCTCTGACTGGATGGTGGGGGAATGGAAGGATTGATTGGATGGATCCCCCACCAGTTCCACCACCATCCAGTCAGAGCTGAAGGAGCTTCTTGGATGAGAAGCAAAATGTCTTCAAATTAAAAACAGAAAGTCCATTTGCCTCTTGAAAAAAGCATCTTTGGGACAACCATGACCTGGATGACTGAGAATCTCCATAGACACTGGCAAACATGACATTTTATTTCTTTGTATTCCTAAAATATACTGGCTGCCATTTGGATACTACTTTTTTATTTCCCAAAACAATGTCAAGCAGTAATTTTCATCAAAGGGAGAGATGCTATTTTGCTACCCTTTAACTTAATGCAAAAAATGACTTCTGACTGCGGATTTTTAGATTTCAGCAAGATTTAAACCCAAGCAACTAAATCTTGAGCCACATGAAACATTCCAATAAATCTTGCTTAGGCATTGTTAGATCTTGGTCTTTATTCATTCATAGTTTAGCACGGCATTAGCATGTCTCTTAGAATCTTGAGCTTTGAGAGGAAATCATATTTGAATAACCATAAAAATTGAATAAGAAAATACTGTAGAAAGTAATACAGAGATCAACTATCTCATTAAAGAAGATGAATATATATGTGAATACAATGTATTATAGTAAATTGTCCTTTGTGTCAGGTGAATTAATGTTGGTGCAGAAATCTTATGTGGGTAGAAACAAACAACTTACATCACATCATCTTGAAGTTCCCTGGAAGGGTGACAGTTAAAGAGAATTGGACTGGAAAAAGTATAGACTTGAGAAATAATGCTGGCAATGATCATATCTCCAGATTTAGAGTACTTATGACGAATAGGAAGAGTATTCATAACATTGCAATTAGCACCAGGAGCCTTGCATTCTGCTGGGGGCATTGATGCTATTAATGACACTAGGAAAACCACTAACTTGCATAAATATCTTGTCCTATGTGCCAGTTGACCATTTTGCATTGGCATTTGGCTGCTTTGAAGCGATGCAGCTTGATATGGTTTGCTCAGTTGTTTTAAAAGCAAAACTCGACAGTTTGATACATCAACAATCAAAACAACAGGTTGTTTGTCTGTTTGCCTTTTCTTATTATCATCAGAAAATTGGATTGCAGTTTTACAACTAACCATGGTCTAACGGCCCTAGAACTTTACTGTAGACAACCCAGTTGGATGGGCAAATAAGTCAGAAACTAATCCTACAGCCAGAGTCTGAACATGCCTGGATAAAATGTCCTGATGAAATTGTTCGTCTCTATTAAGACAGGTTGTTATTGTCTATCAGTGATAAACTTGAGAAATAACATGGATGGCCATGGCGAATAGTAATCACATTTTACCACATGGGTTCCTGGGTCCTATGGGATTTGGAACAGATACATGGATAATCATAGTTAACTCTGTAATTATAGATAAGCATATGCTCAACTTTTTCCAACTTTCCAACTAATAAAATATTTAATTCAATAGTCATCAAAGGTTCTCAGATCAAGCTAATATATTTTTAAAAAATCATTTCTTAAAAAGGTTAGGCACCAATACTGAAAAATTTGAGACATCTTGATAATCTGTAAAAGAGACATTAAAAGATTTCCATTTCTACAATGTAAAAAAAAGAAAATATAGGTATTACTTCATTAACTATTAATCTAATTATTTATTAACTAAGTAACTATTATTTAATTAACTTTATTTAACCCTATTAACATACAGGTAGTCCTTGATTTACAATCCCAATTAGGATTAGAACTTCTATAAATAAGTGATGTGGTGATTAAGTGAGTCACTCCCAAGGTTATGACCTTTCTTGCAGTAGTCATTAAGTGAATCATATGGTTACTAAGCCATTCCAAATTTCCCCATTTACTTTGCTTGACAGAAGTGGGTTGGGAAGGTCACAAATGGTGATTGCATGACCCCAGCAAGCTGCAATTGTCATAAATACATGCTGGTTAGCAAGCACCCAAATTTTGATCATGTGACTGCATGGACACTGCAACAGTTGTAAGTGTGAGGACTAGTCATAAGTCATGTTTTTCAATGGCTTTGTAACTTTGAACACTGATTAAACAAATGGTTGTAAACCAAAGACTTCCTGTAACAGATAACCTTGGGAAAATGTTTAAAATAAAAGTATTCTAACACCTAAATGGAAAGGACTCTTTAGGAACAGAGATAGTCTATCCTTTAAGAAATGTAAATGTGAATTTAAATTATGCTTAATCATTCGGGTAATCAACCCAGTGACAGTGGAACTGAAGCTCCCACCCTTGATGGGGAGGGTTCATCCTGTGTTTCACAGCAGCCTGCTGAAACCCATGGAAGCAACTAACATTCGGCCCCTTCCTGAGCCACCAGGCCCAGTGGGAACAGATCAGTATGAGATAGACTTCCTGATGAAGTAACTCATTAGATGCTGGAATGGTAATGCAGGGCAAAACAAAAAAAATGAAAATTACGAAAGGTGGGCTGTAAAAAGCTTCATTTGAGTTTGATTCAAAGGTCAAAGGCTAAAGGGTGGGGAAAGCTACCATAACTGAACTGGGAAGAAGAATAAAAAAGAACATTGTCCATCATGTACAAAGTCTTATAATCTCAGACTGTCCAATACAGGTACCTTTATTGTAGAAAGTCCAGTTGCCTTTATTGTGGGGTTTTTTTTTAACTCATCCATTTGACTCCTTTGTAAATGTTATTCTACATTGAATCAAGTGGAGGGAAAGGCACCCAAAAAGTCTCAAAAGGAATGCAATTTTGTTTCAGAGTCTTCTCGATCCTCAGAATAACAGGCTAAATATGAATATATTGTTCCCATGTGTTGGCTGCACTGAATTTTCAGTTTTTCAAGTCTCTAAACTTTTGGTATCTGAGGTTTCCCTATGATCTAGATCCATAGCATTTTGGACATCTTTTTTCCAAAATTGTTTTGGAAAAGCAAACATTCTCACAACTATAATCGTTGATTTATTGGAAAGGGAAAAAAGCAACTTAGTAGGTCATTAATGCATAACACAAAAATTGTAACATTGCACACAGAGACCTTCTACTCATCAGCACAGTAATTCTAATTTTTTCAGATTTGGAGTTTGAGGCTGCAGATAGGGAAAAAATTGAAACAATACCATCTTCCTGTCAACAACAAAACCTTCAGATCTGTCCTTATCCATGCAGATCTGGATTAATGGTATTGGGCTTTCAGATAACTTGCCTAAATAAATAGCTTTATTGCAGGCAGAACAAAACCATACAGGAATTATGATTTTTACAGTGCAGTGTGCCTTGCATAGATGCATGCTTAATATATAAACTTTTTTTTTGACACAACAGAGATTAGAAATCACCCTGAATGGCTTTTGAGACACTGGTTTTATGAAGGCATAACAGTATTATCTTCAAGGTGCCTTAAACGGCTCCATTCCTTAAAATATTGGAAATAAAATGTATATATCAGGCAGCCTATAGTCTAAAAATTATTCAGCTGAAAGAACAAATATGAAAGGGTTAATCAAAACAAGAGAAGCATTTGTTTTGCCCTGATTATAGATTCTTTGTGACATGATGGCAGGAAATAAAGTTTGAGGAAATGTTTTATGATCTCTCATCTCTTCTCACCTCGCTCACATTTTCACTGGCATTTGCATTTGTTATTGGTAGCAATGTTTTAGGATTTCAACATTATCTCTTCATGAGCAAATGCTTGCTGTTCAGTTCAGGTCTGAACAGGATGATAAAACATTTGGGGGCAAAGATACAACCCAGTAAGCCAGCACTGGAAGATAAGATGGAGAAGATCTCCACAGCCACCATATATTTCCCTTTGGTACTCAGATAGCTTGGGACAAAAGATAACCAAACACTGCAGAAGACAAACATGCTGAAGGTGATGAATTTGGCTTCACTAAAACTGTCAGGTAATTTCCTGGCTAGAAAAGCTGCAGAAAAGCTGATAGTGGCCAAAAAGCCCATAAAACCCAAGACACAGTAAAACATGGTCACTGATCCTTCATTGCATTCTAGTACAATTTCTTGAGAGACTGAATGTTTATCAGAATCTGGGTATGGTGGGGATGTCACCAGCCATGAGGCACAAATGATGACTTGAACAAGAGAACAGGAAAGTACAATGGAGCTCACCATTCTTTTCCCCACCCATCTCCTCATTTTGGACCCAGGCTTGGTGGCCATGAATGCTAAGACAACCACAATGGTTTTGGCCAATAAACAGGAAACTGCCACTGAGAAGATAATGCCAAAAGCTGGTTGGCGAAGAAGACACACAACTTCATTTGGTCTCCCAATAAATAATAATACACAAAGGAAAGAGAATAAAAGGGAGATGAGGATAATGTAGGTGAGGTTCCTGTTGTTGGCTTTGACAATGGGAGTGTCCCTGTGTTTAATGAAGGTCTGGAGCAGTAAAACTGTGATAGCGGAACAAGACAGAGCACAGATAGTCAAACTCATCCCCAGTGGTTCTTCATATGATAAGAAAGTTATCACTTTGGGGAGACATGAATCCTTGTTGTGATTTGGGTATTGATCTTCGGGACATGGAGAACAGTCATCTTTATCTAAAAGCAATCAGCCAAAAATTCTGTTACACTGATCAATACAACCTCCCCCCCCCCTTACAGAATACGTCTAGGAGGAACTCCACCTGAGATGAAATGAGATCAAACTAACAAATCAGTTAAATTGAAGGGATTTTATTTTCCCGCAGATTATTCCTAGTAGTACATTGAATTTAATATCAGCCCCTGACCATTGTTTGTATCATCTAGAAGGAATGAAAATACCTTTGCCTAATTATCTCATCATCCCAAATTCTGTGAACCTATGATGGATTTGGATCAATTAGCTACAATTAGGGAACAGGGCCTACTTTTTAGATAGCCCTGATGCAGAGATCTTACAATTAAACTTAGATGTAAGCTTATTCACGTACTACTAAATGGTGTTTAGTTTCACCCAGTTTGAAATAGTGGTTAAAGGCTTTCAACTAGGATTTGGGAGATTGTGAGGCCCCTTTTATCTGACAATGGTCTTGATAGCAGCTCCTCCACATGTTTCTTAAGAACATCACTCAACACTTATGATAGCATTTTACTTAGTCCCTCATCTTACATGTTTATATCTGAACTCAGTGTATCTTTATTCACTCATATTGTTTTCGTCTTGTAAATACTTTCACAACTGAAGAGATTACATATCCAGGCACACAACTCTTCACCAGCAGATTCATTCTCATTACTTTTTTTTTCGTTTTAGAAAACCTCTGTGCGTGGTACTTCTTACCGTCTTCAGTTGAAATCTTCCTTTCTGGACATAGAAGGCAATAACAACAAAATGGCTTCCCTTCCTTTTTGGCCTTCCTATATCCTCTCTGACAATGATTATTACACAAAGAAATGGGGAGTGACTAATCCAGGAGGAACAAGAAGAGAGAGAGAGAGGGAGGGAGGGAGGGAGGGAGAGAGAGAGAGAGAGAATAGATTTACTTCATGCTAAAAAATAAACAGTTTTGATAGAGAATATCTATCTGTCCTTTACCAGACTAAGATAACATTATCAGTGCTAATAGGGAGTGGGGTTTGATCTCATTTTATATCTTAATGGCTTGCCCTGTCAGTTTTGTGGACAGTGGTCTTTGTGATTCCTTGATTGGGCTGTTTACTATTAGCTTGTTTGTCTGAGTTGTTGTTTGCATCTTAGTTGTTACTCTAATGTTAATCTTGGTGTCAGTCTATGCTCATCTGGATGTTGATTGCTTGTAAGGGAGTGTTTGGGTCTTTGTTTCCTTTTTGGCCTTTATGATTGTCTCTTTTGAATGGTATGTAGATGTTGTTCATCTCTATTTGCCTATTGATGGTCAATTTGTCCAAGTGCCAGGCTTCCAGGAATTCTCTTGTGTTTTTGCACTCAACTTGGTCTAAGATGCTCACAGTTTCCCAATTGAAATTATGGTTAAATCTGTCCAGTTACTGTGAAATTAATGAGTTTTCATCATGCCTTCTGACTGCTAGTTGGTATTCATGGATTTCAAGTCCAAAAGCACTGGAAGATTTTAATCTGGAATTATGGCTATAAATGCCCTTATCTGAGGGGATCAGACATATTCATTTTTATTTGCAGACTACAAAGATTACAGATTACTGAGGAAGATCTACTCAGAGACAACCACCATATTAATTTGGAACTTTACTCCTGTCTATCTGGAAATACAAATCCAAGAATCACTCTTTAA
>WNWU01003235.1:0-13166 GCA_012654045.1 Ptyas mucosa | reverse complement strand
AGGTCCTCGCACTTTTGACCAGTCTTTTTTTATTTTGAAATTTACCAGTAGCCGCTGCATTTCCCACCCCCGGCTTATACTCGAGTCAATAAGTTTTCCCAGTTTTTTGTGGTAAAATTGGGGGCCTCGGCTTATATTCGGGTCGGCTTATACTTGAGTATATACGGTATATGCATTATATAAACAGCTGCAGAAACAATGAACATGCAATTTAAATCAAACTTGAAATTATTTTAATTTTATAAAAAGGCATTATTTTAATTTGGGAAACTGTGGAGGAGGGGAGTAGAGAAAGCGACAGAGACCGAGAAAAAGTGTAGCAAATTTGAGGAAGTGAGCAAATTAAAGAAAAACCTTTTTTTCCTTTTTAAAACAAAGGAAAGCATATTTGCTTTTTTCGGTTCAAACATAAAACTTACAGCATTTCTTGTAGGACAGTAAGTCTCTTTATAACTGGATCTTATGGTTAATAAGGTTAACATATTTACACTGTAGATTCTTAGGTCAGTTACAAACAACTAATTATAAAATATCTCTACAGACATTTATAGCAATAAAGTTTAAACATGGATATAGGAAGTAACCCACTAACATGTCTGTTCTTAATTTTGTATTATCTCTGGTTAGCTTGATAAACATTGATTTGTTTTGAATGAGTTAGAAATATATTTTCTGAAGTGAGAACTGAAAAAAAGAATGCCTAATGAGAAAGCATTCAGCTTCTGACTGACATATGGAAAATAATGAGAAATTCAATATAAGGTAATAGATTCTCTGTATAGTGTACTATATCATAATATGGCTTGTATGGTCAGGGCTTGTGTGAACTCAGTATAGTTTATTCAAGAATCTAATGTTAAAAACAACATCTTACAATGTGTTAATAAGTAAATATGATTTTAATAGAATTGACTAAATCTCTTGAAGCAGGACTATGGAAACAATATAACTTTGTACATGGTTTTATAGCTGCTTCTGCTATTTGTTTTAGTTACTATTCCACCTTTCTTACATTTTCACTGCAGAGAATTGTCCTACTGAAATCTTGGGGGGGGGGCAATAAAATATTATACAATGCAGTGTAGTATTTGCACATCAAAAGATGTGGAAAGATATGAGGTATATCAGTCTGTATGGGGAAAAAACAGAATCCACAGTTTTAAATATTTATTCTGGGAAACACAGAAAACAGAAGATCAGTTTAGCTTTTGCATATGTTTTGGCAATTGTTCCAGTTTTGAACTAATTATATATTCACATTCTTTAAGTAGTACTGACCCAGTTATTGGTTATCTGAGTCAAAAGTACATACGATTTAAACAAGTTCAATACATTGTGTTATCAAATATTTCTAATACAATTTATTTTATTTTTCTGACATTCAAGCCATAGTCAGATGAATGCTGTTATTTTGTCTCATATTTATTCCTCTCAGTGAAATCTTCAGCAAAATTAAATATTAGCATTTCTTTAATTCATCAACTCCTAAATATTCCAGGTAATTTTTTTAAATAGGGGAAACTAGCTGGTATATTTGCTATGTAATAAATCAAACTAAATGTAAAGCACCAAGAACAGGAAAAAAATCATGTCTATAATCTTTCAACAAAGAAAATATCAAATGAAATTATAATAAATTGGAATGTTTTGTTAGATTTCTGCACTTGGTTCTATTTATATAATTTTGTCTTCTTATCCAAATATTTTGAAAACAAATATATTAACTTTAATTCCTTTGATTTTTAAAATAAATATGACCAGTAAAAATATATTTACCCTTTGAATCCTTGTAAATGAAGTATTATATTAGCAGACTTTCTTTGTTCTTCAACAATATCTGACATTGTAACACCTTGCTCATTGAAGAGACTTAGAAATCTTTTAGATTTTGTTACATTAAAGTTATCTAATAAAGCAAATTAAGATTATAAAAAGATACATATATTTAAATGTCTTTACTTTGTAGGAGTTATACTGTATACTTTTCTCCTTATTACAGCAATATCTGCCTCACTATTCTGGTACCTGACATACTCCCCAGCTTATTGTCTTAAAATAATGTTTAACCTTAAATCTCTTTTAAGTTGGCATCATTTTCCTCCATCAACTACTTTAGGGAAATAGTATATTGAACTATAAATCTGTATGTTATATGCACTCATCTGATAATAAATGATTCACTATGTTACACAAATGAAAAAGATTGGGTTAATAAAATAGACTATGATTCATCCAGATGTGCTGTACAAATAGTTTTGATAATTAGGATGTGTTGTCAGATTTTATCCTTATCAGTGTGTGCTGCAGCATTGCTTCTGTGAATAACTTTTTAAAAAGTCTTGCACAGAAATTCCAAGATGTATGACTTTATATAATGCCTGTTTCTTTTATCATTATAGCTTTTGTAGTATGTTATCTACTGTTAAATAATCAAAGCACAGATCAATATTTTTCAGACTTCTCAAGCATTTCATACATTGCTGATATTTTACAAAGTGATAGCCTAGGTTTCCTATGAAATAAATGCTTTAATACAGTTTTTTCAGGCAAATAATACCTACCGAATATACTTGAGTATAAGCCGACCCGAATATAAGCCAAGGCCCCCACTTTTACCACAAAAAACTGGGAAAACTTATTGACTCGAGTATAAGCCAGGGTGAGAAATGCAGTGGCTACTGGTAAATTTCAAAATAAAAAAAGGCTGGTCAAAAGTGCGAGGACCTGTCAGAAATCACTTTTTTCAGCCCTCTCAGTAGTCCTTTTCTGCATATGGACTACTCAGAGGGCTGAAAAAGTAATTTTTGACTGGTCCTCGCACTTGGGACCAGTCCTCGAACTTACGACTGTCCTCACATTTTACGTTTTTGCCCTATCTTATCACCATGGTGAAGAGAAGCAGCTGTGAAATGAGTGACACGGTTGTTAAGAATGCTACAATGGGCAGAAATGATGACCAGTCATAAGTGCAAAGACCGGTCAAAAGTGCGAGGACCTGTCAGAAATCACTTTTTTCAGCCCTCTGGGTAGTCCTTTTGTGTATATGGACTACTCAGAGGGCTGAAAAAGTAATTTTTGACTGGTCCTCGCACTTGGGACCAGTCCTCGAACTTACGACTGTCCTCACATTTTACGTTTTTGCCCTATCTTATCACCATTTCTCTCTCCCCCTCTCTTTCTCATTCTTTCTCTCTCCCCCTCTTTCTCTCTCTCTATCCTGCACTCTCTCTCTCATTCTCTTTCTCCCCCCTTTCTCAAAGAGAGAGGTGGTAGGTTTAAGGAGAAAGATTGCTGTACAATAAAAAAGATGAAAGGGAAGAAAGCCAACCACAAACAAATATAAAGATATCAAGATAACGAATGAATTGTTAAACGTTAAAGAATAAAAGAGAAAAAATATGAATAAATAGCAATAATTAGAAACACACATACAAACATACAGTGTATTTTCTTTGAGTAGAGATTTGGCCGGTTCACAAATTTAAACAGTGTTTAGTCATTTCACTTAAATTTACAATTTCTATATTTCCTTTTTGCCATATTTATTCCTCATCTATTTTTTTTAAAACCAATATTACCCTTCATCCTCATCTCTAATCTTAATCAAATTCAATTTTTCACTTCTATTCTATATTATACCCCTTCCCATTGTCATCTATTGTTATATCCATCCTCACATTGGTTAATTATGTAATATTACAGTTGTTCAATATAAATTCAACATTTTAATATAAATCAATTAGTTATATAACTATCTTTTTTGTATATTAATCAATACGAACATGAATATTCCAATTATTTCCATGCAATCCAATTTCTTACAAATCAATTACTGGTAATTATATTTACCAATAATAATAAACCAAATAATTTCCCTCATATATTCTTCCAAACCACAACTTAACCATTTCTGCTTTCAACACAATATACAATTAATAGTATCTCAATTATTACAATTCCCTAGTTAAATAGAGCTTTTTTTTCTTTTATGTGTTAAAATCTTGAACCTCCTCTTTTGCCCTAAATTTCCCATTGTTTGCAGTTTTCCACCTACCTTTTTTGGTGAGGAAAAAGAAAAAGAAATCTCTCTCTGCCTCATTTTGTCACGTTGCAGCAAAGACCCTGCTTTACTTTCAGTTTCATGTTTCAGCATGGCTTGGGGGGGGGAAATCTGCGCCTCTTTGCAGCTAGCAAAACAGCTGAGAGCAACTCAGTTGAGACTCGGGAGGCTGTTCAAATCAACTTATGGTAATTAACCTATATAAAGCTGAAAGGGCTGTTTTTTCTATTTTTGCAGACACGGGTCTACTCATTTGTTTTCTTTTAAAAAGGCATTTTTTTTCGTGACTCAAATATAAGCCGAGGGGGACTTTTTCAGCCTGAAAAACGTGCTGAAAAACTCGGCTTATATTCGAGTATATACGGTAACTAACCACATGTATTGTAAAAAAAATAATTGTTAGCATTTTATACTGAGAAGTTTAGAAAAATAATGATGTACTTATATAAATTACTAATATAGCTGGATATATATTTATACGTATATTCCTTAGGCAGATGTGTGTAGGAAGAAAAAAGCCTGGTATGAAAGTGCATTGGAAGAGGCAAACAAATTACTTGCATGTTCTACTCAGCAAAGGCTCGACATATGCTACCTATCAAAAAAAGGTACAATTATCTGACCTTTTATTTGTTATTATACACAAACATTTGAATTTCTATTTGTGAAAATATTTTCCTAGTAATGGTGGCATAAATTGGCTCACAATGAATAAAGGCTTGCGACAAAAGTAAAAAAAACCAAAAAAAAGCTTCCAAGATGTTAAAAACAAGAAAAAAGACAAGGAAACAATTGATTCATTGCTGGGAGAAAGTGGCAAGAAGGTGACAAGCAACAGGGAGAAAGCAGAACTATTTAACTTGTTTTTTGCATTTGTCTTTACACAAAGAGGAAAAAACAGTACAACCTATCAAAAACAGTACCATAAAAAGCAGATTAGGAACACAAGTTAAAATAGGAAAGAAAATGGTAAGTGAACACCTGTCTACCCTAGACAAGTTCAAATCACCAGGACCGGATGGATTACACCCCCAAGGTTCTGAAGGAACTGGCAGACAAGATCTCAGAACCACTGAACTAACTTTCAAAGATCCTAGAGCACCAGGGAACTGCCAAAGGACTGGAAAATAGCTGATGTAGTTCCCATCTTCAAAAAACGAAAAAAATAGATCCAGGAAACTACAGACCTATCAGCCTGACCTCAATACCAGGGAAGATTCTGGAAAAGATAATCAAGTAAAGGATCAGCGAACACCTAGAAGCAAACAAAGTAATAACCAACATGGGTTTCTCAAAAACAGATCATGCCAGACTAATCTTATTGCATTCTTTGACAAAGTGACAAAATTAGTGTACCAGAGGAATACTGTCGATATAATTTACTTGGACTTCAGTAAGGCATTTGATAAAGTAGACCATAACCTACTACTAGATAAAGTAGAAAAATGTAGGTTAGACAGCCTCATCACCAAATGGATTCATAACTGACTGACCAACCGTACTCAATGTGTAGTTCTACATGGAGAGAAGTATGCAGTGGAGTACCCCAAGGCTCTGTTTTAGGCCCACTGCTCTTCAACAACTTCATCAATAACTTGGATGAAGGGAGAGGTGGGGAACTCATCAAATTTGCAGATGACATCAAGCTGGCAGGAACATTCCAGAACAGGGGTCTGCAACCTTAAACACTCAAAGAGTCACTTGGGCCAGTTTCCCACAAAAAACCAAAACACCACAAAACCTGGTTGGGCATGGCCACAAAACCTGAGTGAGCGTCACAACTCAACATCACTCCCACCCAGTCACATGACATCACCCAGCCATGCCTATCCAGGTTCTGTGGCTCCAGGTATTTTCTTTTTAAAAGCTCTCTCTCTCCCCCTTCTCCCTCTCCCTCTCCCTCTCATCTCTTTTTCTTTCCCTCTCTCTCTCTCTCCCTCTTTCTTTCTACCTCCCTCTTTCTTTCTCTCTCATCTTTCTCCTCTCTTTTTCTCTCTCTCTCTCATCTTTCTCTCTTTCTCCTCCTTCTCCCTCTTTCTTTCTCTCTCTTTCATCTTTCTCCCTCTCTCTTTCTCCCCCTTTCTCTTTCTCATCTTTCTCCCTCCCTCTTTCCCTCTTTCTTGTCTTTCTCCCCCACCTCTCTCTTTATTTCCCAGATAAATGAAGTTCTTTCATCTTCCTGGTGTGGCTCCCTGTCGGCTGGCTGGCCCCCACCCCTCACCCTCCCCTCCTCCTCACTCCTCGCCTGCCCTGAGAAGAGAAGGGTGGTGAAGGTGGATGGAGACTCTCTGTGTTTCAGAGCATAAGCAAAGCGCCCCTCTATTTGCCTCTTTGTCCGGCCCTGGTTGGGAAACAGACTACTTTCTCCACCCGAGACATCAACTGGGCCGCCCCAGCCAATGCTCCGCATCGTAATGGGCTCCATGAGGAGGAGGAGGGGATGCAGTCTCCCGCATTGTGCAGCACACTAAGGAATAAGGAATATGGGGGAAACATGCGACTTTCTCCACCCTGAGACACTGGCTGTGATGCGTCTCCCCATATTCCTCTCTCCGCCTCCGTGGCTGCTTGCTGCTCTTGCATTTAAACTTAGCATGCTGCACAATGAGGGAGACGGCGTCTCCTCTTCCTCCTGGAACCCATTACAACACACAGCATTGGCTGCAGCTGGGTGGCCCAGCCAGTGTCTCGGCGCAGAGAAAAGTCACGTGTCTCCTCCAGCAGCCGAAGTGTGCACAGCACCAGTAATGGCCGGAAAAAGAGACAAGTAGAGGGATGCTTCGCTCCTGCTCTGGAATATGGAGGAAGTCTCCATCCGCCACAATCGCCCTTCTCAGGGCAGGCGAGGAGTGAGGGGGAGGGGAGGGGCCACCCAGTGGTGGGATCATCTGACAGGGAGCCACAGGAGAGGGTCCAAAGAGCCCATGCGGTTCTAGAGCTGCAGGTTGCCCACCCCCGCTCCAGAAGATAGGCTTAAGATACAGAAGGATCTTGACAGACTTGAACATTGGACGCTATCTAACAAAATGAAATTCAATGGTGAAAAAAGTAAGGTTCTACATTTAGGCAAGAAAAACAAAATGCACATTAACAACTCTGTTATTCTATTCTAAATTAATGATAGCATCTTCACTAAATACTAATACTGCTAGATACTAATGATTCCTATATCAAATCAACATAAATAAATAAATAAAAATAAAAGAATAAATAAATATCCACCTCAGAATAATTTGTGTTATTCACTTAAGGAATCTGTACATTTTACATGACTGTTGTAACCGTTATGAAATATGACTTCCTACAACTATATCTCTCTAATGATCAATATACTCTATAAAATATCTTTGGGTACTTACTACAGACATCAGGATCTATTTATCATGTAAGATTAACCAAGTTCTGAATTGGACTGTGTTCCTCCAGCAAACATGGTATCACATCCCACTATGTGATAGTTGAGTAGTTTTGTTGTAAATTCCTATTTTCATAATATTATTGCATTTATAACATAAGAATTGAGCACAGATAAAAAACAATCATATAAAATCTTTTGTAAGTAATTATGATTCAATTGTTCCTTAATTATCCTTGTAATGGTTTTTAGATACAGTAAATGACAAAGACGCCAAAAGAAAAACTGATAAAATAGAATGTAGAAAAATGGTAAGATTTAAATATAAATTCTTACACTTTTAACTGATTATTGGACAACTTGCTTTGCAATATTTTTTGTAGCTGTTCTTTCTAAATAGTAATTATTATATCAATTTTTATTGATATGAAATGTGTTAGCTTGATGAATTTAGTAATTTATTAATTTTATAAGCATTTTATATTAGAATGAAAATGGATATAATTAATTCATTTTATTATTCTATGCTTCATAATAATTTAAAGAAAACCTATTTGATTTTGGGTGAGGAAAGTGAAAGGGAATAAATACCTGAAGAAAAATTCTATAGTTAGTATAGTAACTATACTGGTATGGCATAGCCTTTGAACACCATTTCTGATATTTTTTGTGTAATATGGATTAGATGCCAGAAGCTTCAGGTTCATTTAATCTCCTATATAAATAGCCAAGAGAATTTCAAAAACTTTTATTGAATAGTTTATTATTTGATTATTCTTGTGGAGTGACAAGCTATCATTAATTTTTAATTAATTTAGCATAAGCCAATTCAGTGATGACTTAATCACATGTTAACTATAATTAACCAAAGTTGTGGTTTGGATATACAAAAAATTGTGATTATCTAACCATGAGAAAACAAAAAAGCTCTTCCAACACCCTATTTTATAATACATATAAAGGAAAAATACAGGGTTGAAATATATAATTTAATAAAATGAGTGAACTTACCCATTAAATCTGATTTACAAATGATCAAAAATAACATCTATGAGGGAACAGCTGTTGAAATTAAAAGGGTAAACTATATACTTCTGAAACAGCTGTTGACTGCCATTAAATATACTCTGTATTCAAAAATTATCTATTTTTCAGATTAAAAGTTATACAAAAAAATATGGGAAGAAAACTAGTTGCAGAAATGGAAAAAAGTAAGTTTCTTTAGTTATTCTCTGATGGTCTCAAAATATTGTGATTTTCACTAGACATGGAAAGATACAAAAATATGGATAGTGAATTCATTTATCTTGATTTTCCAGGATATAACAACCATATGTCTTTTATTTATTTAACTATACTTAGCCTTTTCTATGATTTAAAAAAATTAGAGTGATATACAGCATAGTTAAAAAGTTACAATGAAGTGATTACATAAATAAATCAGCGCTATATTTCAGTATCAGCAAATCATATCAGCCATCAAAAACTGTTACAACGTATAGGCACCCACTATTTTAGTATGGCATCTAATGTACATTAAATTCAAAGCCAATAGCTGAAAATCCCTATCTCTAGGTTTCACCCACTTTATTTCAAAAGCACACTAAACATGATAGAAAGTTTCAATCCAACATATATCATGCTGTTCCATCCTGTATCATATTCCATTCTTCAAAAGGATTTTGCAGGATGCAAGGAATCTATCTTCAAATCTTAGTTCTATAACTTCCAAACTTTTCTATGGCTTACTATATTGCTGGGCAATGAATGTGCCTGCTATTTATGCCATGTGAATGTATTAATGAACCACCTTCTGGTTGCCCAGACTGAAAACAAACATTAGCTAAGAATTGCTATACAGAAGAAAATAATACAGTTAAGGATGTTAGCATAATTGACACTACAGTCTGGTCCTTGCAGCTGAACAACGAACTACACGAACTAACTTACTATGTCTTATATTTTTTTGAACCCTGAAATAAGCACTTGGCCTTATTGCCATGTACTCAAAAGCCCGATTAGGCTTCCCAGGGATTGTCTTATTTTGGGGGAAACAGGGTAGTTTAATAGAAAGGTACACTGTTATTAAAACTTAATAAGACTAGTGCAGCAATCTCTAACTTTTGCAGCTTGGCGGCCCAGCTGGGTGGGAGAGGGGAACTGGGCCACACAAGCAGCGGGCTGGCATATGTACACAATTTGACTTGCAGGAGCGGCAGGCCGGAGGTGCATGTGCATGCAGCTTGGCTCGTGCAAGTTGAGCTGCATGTGTGTGTGTGTGTGTGTGTGTGTGTGTGTGTGTGTGTGCACCCTGGGCCGTTGCTTGTGCAAGTCGAGCTGCACACTTGCATGGCCCAGTTCTGAATAGGCAATGGCCTGCAGCGGTCTGCAACCCTGGGGTTGGGAACCCCTGGACTAATGCATTCTGGCTTGGAAAAAGACAGCTGAAGCTTGGGAAGGCTCTGTGCCAGGCCTGCATTGGAAAAAGTAATGCCACTGAAAATTCTTAGCAGAATAATCTTGCTTGGTAAAGCTTAAAACCCAATTGCTGACAGGAAGGAAGTGAGGGATGAAGTGCATTTCTTTTCAAGCCTTCTTGGGAAGAAAAAAATAATTTTTGAGTTTGATTCCTATTCCATAGTTACCACTCTTATATGCTATAGGATTGTGCTCTAAATTAGTAATATATTTCTGTGTATCTATTATGTATGCTACTAAATCTGAATTCATCACATTATGCTAATCAACTTAAAAGTTTTATTAGCAATCTCAGAAATGTTTGAGTGCAAGGCAGAGCAGAAATATTCTAATAAATAAATAATGTACATTCCAATGCAATCTGTATTTTTCCCCCAAAATGATGAACTATGTTTTAAGGCTTAAAAGGAAACACTTTATTTGAAAGAAATCTTTAACTTAAAGCTGAAGAAATCTATATCTAAAAATGCATAGTCTGAATTCAATTCATATAGTCATAGTGTTTTACCTTTCAAAGTTATATAAAATACATAATTTTCAAGCTGACTTTCAAGAGTTCATTTTGCTACTTTAAGGTTTTTTTAAACATTTTATATACAATGTAGACTCTTCAGCTTGATTGGTAGACTGGCAACTAAATTTCAGGATTTGTAGAAAATCTATCGTATTTTTCAGACTCTAAGATACACTTCTCCCCCTCCCCCAAAAGTGGGTGGAAATGTCTGTGCGTCTTATAGAACAAATTTTGCCAAAGCCCCACCCACCCGCCAGCCCCCACCCTTTGGCCTCTGCCTCCCAGCAATTTGCCTCCTCGCAGGCAAGAGCAAACAGCCTTTGTCGGTCAGTTCAGCATAGCCTGATTTAGCATGAGCAGCTGATTGGTGGTTGGATCTGCCTCCTGGAATACCACTATTCCTGATCAGCTGTTCCAGGCTGTGGGATGCCTGGAATGGGCCAAAAATGGGACATGCAGAAACCAAAAATGGGGCATGCAGAGGCCGAAAATGGGAAGCACAAACGCCGAAAATGGGGCGCTCTGAGACGGCGATAGGTGGCAGCAGCAATGGGCAGCGCTGGTGCCAATGGACAGCAGCAATCCCCAACCACCAATCAGCTGCCCATGCTAAATCAGGCTGTGCTGAAGCTGACCAGGCTGTTTGCTCTTTGCTGCAAGGAGGCAAATTTCTGGGAGGCAGAGGCGGATTTTTTTTCTTGTTTTCCTCCCCAAAGGCTAGGTGCATTTTATAATCCGGAGTGTTTTATAGTCCAAAAAAAATGGTAATTCAATCTAAATAAGCAATATACCGTATTTTTCAGAGTATAAGATGCTCTGGAATATAAGATGCACATTAATTTTGGGGGAGAAAAACAAGAAAAAAAAATCCACCTCTGTCTACCAGCATCCATTGGTATTCATCTGGCTAGCATCCTTGCAGCAAATAGTAAACATCCTGGTCAGCTTCAGCATGTTATCGCAGGCTGATTCAGCATGAGAAGCTGGTTGGTGGTTGATTGGCCTCCCAGAATACCACAAATCAGCTGATCCAAGCTGCGGAAATCGCCACAGCCCATTGTCACCTCTGCATGTTGCATTTTTAGCCTCTGTCCGTTGTGTTTTTAGCCTCTGTGCTTCACGTTTTTGGCCTCCACATGCTCCATTTTAGATCCATTCCAGGCTGCTGGGATCGCCTCAGTACATCACCGCCCATTGCTGCCTCCACGTGTCACATTTTCAGCCTCCGTGTGTCACATTTTCAGCCTCTGTTCATTGCATTTTTGGCCTCTGCGCATCGCATTTCCGGCCTCTGCACACCCTGTTTTTGGCCTCTGCATGTCGCGTTTTCGGCCCATTCCAGGTGGCAGTGATTACCACCACTGCTAATTCCCTCTGCCTGAAACGGCCGAAAATGCGATGCACGGAGGCCAAAAATGGGGTGTGCGGAGGCTGAAAATGTGACACTCAGAGGCTGAACATGCAGAGGCCAATAATGTGATGCATGGAGGCCGAAAACATGATGCAGAGAGGTAACGATTGGTGGTGATGTGCTGTGGTGATTGCTGTAGCCTGGAACAGGTCTAAAACGGAGCGTGCAGAGCCCAAAAACATGACACAGGGAGGCTGAAAACATGATGCATGGAGGCCAAAAATGGTTGAAGGGTGGGGGCTGTTGGATGGGTGGGGCTTTGCCAACATTCGCTGTATAAGATGCACAGGCATTTCCACCCACTTTTGGTGGGGAAGTGCGTCTTATACTCCGAAAAATATGGTAACTTATAATATGTCTCATAATGCAGATATCATTGTAAGGTGTGCTTAAAAGAACTAATGTGAGTTTTAATAAAATTGTACTGTTCATAAATAGTTATCAATACTTTTATTAGATGAAACAAACATAGTTAGAAATAGGTTCAATTTCATTTTTAGCTTATAACTTACTGTTCTCATTGGGTCTACTCCTAATTTAACTAACTCTGGATTTTAACCATTTATGTTGTTGGGTTATTTCTACCTATTTTTGATTGTTAAGTCACAACAAATACTAACAACTTTCTCAATTTTCAGGCAAAGAATGTTAACATATCCTTGCAAAATAGCAAGGTCAGAAGATATCCTATCAAGTGAAAGCCTAGGTTGGTGTTCATATATACAAGTACAGAACTCTGTACTTGTGATTTTTATGGTATAGAAAGCAGAGCTTGATTTTGGGGAAAAAAATAATATGTTTATTATGTTTGTTAAGCTATTCTGAAAAAAAGAAGGTACCATAAGTATAAACTGTCTGCATAGCTTACCAATATTCTAAAAATCTGAATATTGGGCTTTAACTTAAAACATTACCTGCATGTAAACACCACAGAATCTGGTTATATTTTCTTCTGAATAGAATGTGTATCATATTGTGCTCTAGAATATTACTGTAAAATAAATGAGATCCAAGGAAATATTGTAAGCTCTAAAGCAACATTTCTTTAAAGCTCTAAATAGCTGGAGAATTTTGTGATTGAAATTTCTATATATTAAAATTGCCATTTTGAGAAAACTGCTCTAAAGCTTGCATCAAACATTCCTTAAAAATCAATATTTAAGGTAACTTATAGAAAACATTAATAATTATTTAACAAAATATACATGAAATTTAATGAGACCAGATGAATATTTATGATAAAATAGCTTGTAACAATATTCAAATAACATGTATATTTTGTTAAATAATTATTAATGTTTTCTATATTTTTTTTTTTTTTTTTTTTTTTTTTTTTTTTTTTTTTTTT
>WNWU01003233.1:0-24040 GCA_012654045.1 Ptyas mucosa | reverse complement strand
CAGTTCATTACTCTAATATATTTCTATTCAGTAAGGTATACGTCTATGTATATGTTTAAATCAAATCTTCCAATTAGTTAGTTACTCTATATTATTCTAAACAATTAGTTATCACTTAATATCCTCTGGTTATCAATAGCTTTATGTATCCCCCCCAAAAAAAGAATATATATATATACATACATACATACATACATACATACATATATATATATTTAGACAATCACGATTATTCAAAGCTACTCAGTTAATCAGATTATTCCTATAAAAATCAATCCAGGTATGTTCTATAAATAAGAAGAAAAGCTAGAAAATTAGAAAAAATAGAGGAATAACAGTGTAAATGGAGGAAAAACAATATTCATCTATCTGCTTGATCTCTATTATAATATTACTAATATAATAATTAATGTTAAAGTAATGATTCTAATTATTAATCAATTTCAGTCACCAAAATTAAATATAATATAATATAATATAGATATAAATATAACTAAATGTAGTTAATTAGATATATTCTATTGTTAAATATGTGAAATAGGTAACAATCGCTAGGTAATTATATTATTAAGAGTCTAAAATGAATCAGTTTATCGACTATTTTTGCGTTACTTCACGGTTTTCTTCTTCCGTTTTTAGTTCAGTCCAATTTTGACAGCTTTAGGAGGATTTGTTTTACATCCACCTCTTCAAGGAAATACAAACAAGGGTCTCTTAAATTCAATGTATTCTTGGATATCTAGTTACAATGTCTCTTATCTATAGTTCTCTCCGCTGCTGTCTCTGCTTGTGTATTGTAAGTCCTTTCCCTTTCCTGATCTCTCGTCTGCCTTCCGTTAGGGCTTCTTCTATAAACTTCTCTCGCCGTCTGCCGATTTTTTTTTTAAGTCTCTCTCTCGTCGTCTCTCACCAGATCCCCGCTCCGTTCCTCTCGATCTCTATTCTGAAAGTGTGTTTAGTTCGTGTTTTATAATCCAATGTTTTGACTCTTTCGTTGTTTCTCAGCACGTCGCAGCTCCGTATTTGTAATCCAGTGTTTTATGTTTCACTGTCTCTCATCAAGTCGCAACTCCTGTTTCCACACTTTCTTTCCTTTTCCGAAAATGTTTTGAGTCCGTATTTATAATCCAATGTTCTTTTTTTTGTTGTTGAATTTTTCCCGCTGCACTCGTCTCCGCCACCTGTCAAAACTGTGCTGTCACTGTGAAGTTTTACTTTCTGCTCCAGTCTCTTTTCTCTCGCCGCTCGCCTGGCAAAATTTGCCTATCTTGGAGCTTTTCTCTCTCTCCTGATTTCTTAGTATCTTTATCCCTTCGTTGTTTTAAAGATTTTCGTTCCTTACCGATGTTTCCTCTTGTTTTGATCTTCGCTTCCACACAAATCGGCTGTCACCGCTCAGGCCAGCCAAGATGGCTGGTTTTTTCCGGGTTGGATTTAAGAGGATTCCTCTGAACCTTCGGGGCGATAAAATAAATAAAACTCACCAAACACAAAATAAACTTAATAACAACAACAGAAATGGCGAGGAAAATTTAAATGACCAAACAAAATCAATTTGAAAATGCAAACAAAAAAGGACGTTGGTTGGCCTATAAATTAAAAAAAGAAGCAGAAAAAAGAACAATACATCAATTACAAGACGAACAAGGACAAATCCAACACAGAAATGAGGAAAAGAAAATAATTGCAAAAAAACTTCTATCAGAACCTATATACACAGGAAAAAACCCATGTAGAAGACATTAAAGACTACCTAAATAACATCAACATTCAAGAACTAAATGAAACTCAGAGAGAATTACTCAACAAACCAATTTCAATATTTGAGTTATTAGAAGCAAGGAAAAAACAGAAGAACAACAAGACTCCAGGGCCAGACACCATACCATCTGAATTTTACAAAATTGGACACCACCTAATTGATAACACTCTACTGCAGGTCTATAATGAAGCACTTTTAGATGCCGAAATTCCACATTCATGGACAGAGACAACTATTACATTAATTCCAAAAGAAGATTCAGACCTCACTCAAATAAAAAACTACAGACCCATATCACTTCTGAACGTTGATTACAAATTATTCACCTCAATAATTGCACAGAGAATGAAAAATATTATTGTCGACTATATCCATCCAGACCAAAACGGATTCATTCCCAAAAGACAAATCAAGAACAACACAAGAACAATAATCAATACGCTCGAGTACTATGAGCAAAAATCAGATAAACAAATGGCCTTACTGTTTCTCGACCCACAGAAGGCATTTGATAACCTCAATTGGACTTTTTTAATGATACAGTTAGAAAGGATGAGAGTAGGTGATCATTTTCTAAACATGATCAAATCAATATACAAGGAACAATTGGCAAGGGTCTGGATAAATGGAGAAATAACTGACCAATTCTCAATATCCAAGGGAGTAAGACAAGGTTGCCCCCATCACCCCTACTATTTATATTAGTATTGGAAATATTATTAAACGAAATCAGGAAAGACACAGAAATAAAAGGATTAAAGGTTAAGAATCAAGAATATAAGCTACAGGCATTTGCCGATGATGTCGTATTCATTCTAGAACGACCAAAACAATCAGGAATTAAATTATTAAAAACAATTGAACAATATGGAAAGGTAGCAGGATTGAAAATCAATAAACAAAAAATGAAAATACTAACGAAAAATTTGACGAAAACCCAAGAGAAAGAATTGGAAGATACATTAGAAATTCAAACAACAAACAAAATAAAATACTTAGGAATCTGGCTTTCCAATAAAGTCACCACACTTAAAGAAGACAATTATACCAAACTGACTAAACAAATTCAGAAAGATTTAGATAACTGGAGCAAACTAAGACTATCACTTTTAGGAAAAATTGCCTCAATCAAAATGAACATTCTACCGAAAATACTATACCTCTTCCAAGTAATACCAATAAACCCAGGGAAGTCATACTTTAAAGAACTCAATAAAATTATACTAAAATATATTTGGCAAGGGAAAAGAGCACGGATCAAATTGAAGCACCTCCAAGATACAAGAGATAGGGGAGGCCTAGGATTACCGGACTGGCAGAGTTATTATAATGCAGCATCACTCACCTGGATTAAAGACTGGATAATTTTAAAAAATAAAAGAATTCTAGCACTCGAGGGATTTGACCTGTCCAAAGGATGGCATGCGTTTTTATGGGAGGAAAAACCTAGACAACACGAACACTTTAGAAGACACCACATAAGAGATGCACTGGCTAAAACTTGGAATGAAATAAGGAAAAACCATTATGATAAAATCCTGAAATGGATTTCAACTATGGAGGCTCAAATTTATCCAAACACAATGGATACCGACAAAATGAAAACATATAATGATCTGTTGAAGGATGATAGAAACCTGAAGACAAGAGAAGAATTGCAAGAACAGGGTACAGACATTGATTGGTGGCCGTATTTACTAATAAAATCAAGATATAATACAGATATTAAAAAATTTGGGATCCAAACAGAACAAAATGAAATTGACAAAATATTACTGGAATCAGACGACAAATTAATAACTAAAATTTACAATTACCTATTAAAATATAAATTGGCAGAAGAAGTAGTAAAAGAAAACATGATTTCATGGTCTAAAAATTTATAGTATAGAAATTGGTAAATGGGAAAGAATGTGGAAAGTAAATACCAAACTGACAATGTCTGTACCCTACAAGGAAAACACATATAAGATGTTCTATAGATGGCACCTCCCCCCCCGCACGTCTGGCCAAGATGTTCCCCAATATATCACCAAACTGTTGGAAGTGCAAGATACACAAAGGGACACTATATCATATGTGGTGGATGTGCCCAAAGGCAAAAGAATTCTGGAAAGTAATACAGAAACAATTGGAAGAAATTATCTCTCAAAGTGTGCCTTTAAAACCAGAAACCTATCTTTTAGGAATACTAACAAAACAATATGACAAAGAAAAACAATATTTAATAATACACATTTTAACGGCCACGAGAATGACCTACGCGCAAATGTGGAAACAGGAAGAGGCGCCAACACAAGGAAAAATAATACAAAAAATATTGGATTGCGCCGAGGTGGATAGAGCTACAAGACAAAGAAGAGACAGGTTATTACTTAATTTGGCAAAAATGGTACGATTGGCTAGATAAAAAGAAAACACAACAAAAATAAAACATATAAAACAAGAAGGGAATACCAAAAAGATCCTAAACTAAAAAAAAAAATCGTTATATAATGCTGGAATTAGAGATGTACATATGTATATACACAAAATAGATATAGAATACCGATGTATCACTCTTTTCTTTCAAGATTCAAGCCATAGCTTGATTTTAATTTATATTTAGTCTTAGTTGTGTATTGTATGTATACATGTCAGTCTTTGTTTATTTGTTTGATTAATAATAAAAAAATTTTTTTTAAAAAAAATTAAATTTACTGGGCTCTGTCTTATTACCAGGAGAGATCCAGCTTTTATACTCCTGATCCCAGTACCCTAGACAGATGAGACAGGCTCAGTTTGATTCCTCACAAAACAATTTCGCCCCACTAGTTAATTGATAATGTCCATACGATACCAGAAAGGCGAGTTCTGGCTGAAATATTCCGTGCCTGAGACATATTATTGAAAACTTCAGGGCTTGCTTCCAAGGCTTCCCACGGCCATTGTTCGCCCATATTCGTACCACCACACACAAAACAGTTCCTTACTGTCAGTGTTTAGCCACTTCTTCCACCATTTCTACAAACATATTGTTAACCTTTGTATTTATAGAGAGTGGATCATTATCCAATTTCCTTAGATTATCATATACAGACCAGCCCAAAGTTCTAATTTGCCCCTAATGAATATTCTCCATTATTATGGTTAGGTAAGTCAAAGGGTCCTGTTCCATCAATTCCAAACCCATAGGCTTTTAAAGGTGAATTGGTTCTGAGTACTTTTAACCTAACCTGGTTACTGTTTTTGACTCTTGTGGATTCTCCCAGTCCTGCACACCCCTGGTATCCACCTCCTGTATAGTCACACACACATTCCCATCCTGCACATTTCACTCAACCTGCGCAGGGTAGCCACTTCTCATGTCTGGCCATAATCCAGGTGGTATTGGTGCTACACAGATATTTATGATTGTGTTTGTATGCATCTTTCCAAGAGTCAGATCCACATCCCACTTTACCTGGTCGGCCTGGGTTATCTATAGCTGTACATGCATCCAATTCCAATATTATTTTCTCACTTCCCTGTCTAAGGACAGTGGTATGATTCTCATATGCATACCGGTTGTCCAAACCCTGTATACAAGGTGACATTAAACTTTTCTGGAGTTTCAGGTTTGTAACAGATCTCCTTACTTCCTAGAATACACAATGTATACATGGTTCCATTTCTCTGACATATCCTTCCCGTGGGCTTACAATCTTTCGGGGCTTGGGTGTGATAGATTAACGTAGTCACAGTGGCCAAACCTTGCTTCGCCTGCGTAACATATTCTTGACAATTACCAGAGATGTCGGGTTCTACAGTTTCCCGACGCCTACGGGTCCTGCGAGTATTCTGATGTATAGCAATGGCCACTAGGGATGGGTGTTTCCAGATTGAGCATAACCCTGCCCATCCTTTCCTTAATTGCCATGGGCTGATTGTGCGCCCTACAACAAAGAAAGGTGGGAAACCGCAATCCAGACTTAACAGGGGCAGGCCAGTGTCTATTAAGGCATGTCCACATATACCAATTCGGAACAGCCTACCCAGATTCATACAAACTTCCGAATTTCCTAGCCCTTTCTCTAGGCACATTATTGAGATGTATATCAAAAGTTGTCGGGTCATCACATGGTTGGGGCCACTTATCCTCCCAGTATGCTGGGTCTAGCCGAATTATGTTGTCAGTCTCACACTCTATCCTTCCTATCGGCTCGCTAAAAATAATGCTTCTCCTAGGGCCCCTCTCACCTAAATTTTCAATACACACTACAGTACTTTCCCCTCGCGCACAATACCCTAATACCATGATTAGGAGTACTAGTTTCAGTTCCATTCTTCTGCTATGCGTAGAGGGTCAGCTTCCGATGTGACTCAGCAAAGCTCTTCAACACTGTGTGCAGGGAACCTATTGCCGGTAAGGTTCAACAAAGTGTCCTTTTCAGGATGCAGACAAGTAAAACCACTACCAATGTCATTACTTCAATTGAAAAGTTTATATGGTTCCAATTCATTTACGTTTAAGCTTAAGGACCAATGGTTTCTCGGTGGGTTGTGCCTCCCACTGGACCAGGTCGCTATTAGCAGTGCCTTTCAGTCTGGTCCAATGGATCCACAATTTGGATTCCACTGTATTTACTGCAAGGGAAGAACACATCACTACAGTATATGGCCCTTTCCATTGTGGTTTAAGAGGTTAATTTGTCCAGTGCTTTACCCACACTCTATACCCTGGTTTAAAGGGATGGCATTTTGTACTTAATAAAGGTGGTGTTTGTTTTCCTATATATGTCCTTATAGCTTCTATTCATGTATTCAATCCTTGCAATTGCTTAATTAATTAATTTCCTATTCTCTATTCCCCCCTCATGGGACAAGTCTGGCCAGTCCATCACTTCTCTTCATAAAATCGTGGGGGGTCTTCCATGATGACTGTATGGGGTGTAGGATACGAGCCTCTAAATACTTAATGATAAGTTTCTGAATGGATTCAGTGGCTTCTGGGGTATAGTATCTCTGTTTAACTTGTACAGGGCAGATGCCTAGCTTTACGTCTACCACCACAGGAGGCTGCAATCTTGTATATTCCGAAGGATTGTCTTCTGCTCATACCCCAGGGACATCAAATTCTTGCCATTTCCCAGATTTTGGAGTCTCTTTAATAACCATTAGGCGCCAGGTGTGATCTGGATGATGGTTCAAGGTTAATTCACTACTACCGGATGTAAATGTGACCGTTGTCCTTAATTTAGTAAGTAAGTCTCTCCTTAAAAGCGGGAAAGTAGTGAAAGTGATCTTATTTAATTTATATCTGCCCAGATTATTGCAAGGATTTTGTATTATACAGGTAGTCCTTAACTTACGACCACGAGCCCAAAATTTATGTTGCTAAGCGAGAAATTTGTTAAGTGAGTTTTGCCTCATTTTATGACTTTTCTTGCAACTTTGTTAAGTGAATCACTGCAGTTGTTTAATTAGTAACATGGTTGTTAAGCGAATCTGGCTTCTCCATTGACTTTGCTTGTCAGAAAGTCACAAAAGGTCATCGCATGACCCTGGGACACTGCAACCATCATAAAAGTGAACCAGTTGTCAACCATTTGTATGTAAATCATGTGACCATGGGTATGCTGCAAAGGTGTGAAAAATAGTCATGTCACTTTTTTCAGTGCAGTTGTAACTTTGAATGGTCACTAAATGAACTGTTGTAAATCAAGGACTACCTGTTCTAGTTTTGTATTAGTATTTTACTAGTTTTTAAAAGAAATTAGCTACTTTATTTTACATTTGAATGTATTTCTAATCTTTTCTTTTTTTCTCCAAAGTGATGGGAATTTTCTCTTTCTTTTCTATTTACTCTCCATTCTCCATTATTTTAATTTTTCTGTGGATATTTTGTTGTGGTACATCTACTTCCTTTGTCCTTCAGGAGTGTACAGTTTATTTGGAGCCCCCCTCCAAATCAGGAAACCCCACCAGAAAAGTTTCCGAAAGAAATAAGAAATTCCCATAAGGAAAGTATCCCATTCTCTTTATTTTTCTTTAAACTGCTTATGCCAACCACCAGCCTCACTGGCAAAAGCCATTCATAAAATGCAGTACTTCCTTGTTGTTGTGATGAAGAAAGACGCACAAGCAGGAAGATTAATGGGAAGGCACCTCAGAACAGCTTCTGGCAGCTCCCTTTTATTGTCATACACAGTCACCGTGGCAGAAGCTGATTCATTGATCAAAGTTCACTTATCCCAATTGGGTAAACAAAGCTCGTGATATCCATGTGGACAGCTCATGGCTTCTCTGCTGCAAACAATGGGTTCTGTCTATGTGCCAAATCTCATGTCTTACACTTATCAAGGAAGGATCATTGTGCTGACGTTTGCATTCCTCAGCGTGGTTTGCCAGCTGCTGAGAGAGCAATCATCTCCACATGTCCTCCTTTTTATTTTATTCTTTATTTTTTAATAATTTGTATGCATACATAACTTCAGATCTGAAGGGCCGAATTCTTGGACGAAATACCATCAACAAACCAGGCAAACATTGCAGCAGCAACAGCAAATTAAAGCAATGATAACTAAAATAATTATGGGCACTATTTGTCGCACCCATCCAAAATCTGGGAGCCAAGACCATAACCACTGCCACGGGGATTGTGGAATAGTGGAACCAATTGGATTATCTGCAATCATGTTTTCCATGTGCTCAATTGTGGCTGAAATATTTGCTTTATGATCAGTGATATATATACAACAATGTGAATGAATTAAAGCACATATACCACCCTTGGGTGCTAAAATAATATCTAAAGCATAATGATTTTGTAAAACTACCTCTCGAATTTGCGACATTTCTTCATTTATCAATTTTAAGGATTTGATAGTAGCATTAAATAAAGCAGTAGTCCAACTTGATAAGATATGTAAATTTCTATAATTCTTCATTACTCCTAAAGGAGGAATAATACCCCTTGCTAACAGGGTCTCAGTGTAATGATTAATGGGATTTTGAACATCTATATTTCTGCGATTCCATAACCGTCCTTTAGGCTGATGATCAGATATCACTACGGAGGGAGCAATATATCCCAAGGTAGAATGACCGGACCACCATGCAGGGATACGTTGATATGTTCACCTACCACATAACATCCACACATTACCTAATGTGTTAGTTGTTTGATTATCATCCCCTGCTAATTGTTGGACCATTGATCTTACCAAATTACATAAAGAAAGACCTCCGATGGTCGTACTTGTCGGACACCCTCCCCTTACCACTACTGGACACCCAGTTAATTGGTATGTACATCCATAAGAGGTAAAATTATGAAGATGTTCCATTATAGTAGCATTCAAAAAGGTATTCTTTCTCTCAATAGTGGTGTTAAGAACGAATGTCGTGTTACAATAGGGATACTTTCCAACATCAACAGATTTCTTCCTAGTATTGTTGATAAATTCCCAACAATATGCCGCTACTTCTTGAAGCCTGCTACCAATGGCTAAAATAGTATAATTAACATTTTTGTTTTGTAGCGTTCCGGGGATCCAAGAATATTGTTTCCATCCGGTTTCATTAAAAGGAATAGCATGTATTAAAAGTCCTCCTTTAGCATGTGGGGGAACGTGCATGCAGATCCAGCAATCAGTCTTGTTTACTAATTGAGAAATATTTTGCACATCCCATATATAGGAATTTTGTTCCCAAAATCCTTGCTCTGGAATTCCATCTTACACTGGATATAATTCCATCTCTTCACTGGAGCCATGCCAGGAGGAAAGATACACATAAAAAGAATACACATTACAATAGTTACAGAATTAGCATTTAAACAAGCAAATGCAGCTACCAGAAAGTTCTCTGGTGTCTGCGGCATGTCCTTTTCCTGTAGCAATTTTGTAGATTGAGCAGAGAGGGCCTTAATCTGTCCCCAGGTCACTTGATGTACCTGACGAGGTGCTCGGTCCCGATCCTGCTGAGGGTTATGCAGGCTGAGTGAGAAGTTCGGGATCGGGTTCTTCAGTCCTTGGTGCCATGCCATCTTTCCATGGTTTCACACACTGAGCAGGGATCCACACTGGACCTGTAGGACTAAGCACAGCAGCATATCCCCATCCCCACGTCAATAAGGGATCAGATCCATGCCATTCGGGATTAGGCAATAATCTATACATTACCTGTGGCTGGGCATGACTTATTCTACTTCCAAAATGAATATCTACTGGAGTTGATAAATTTGTGATATTAAGATGATTCAGAGTAAACTGAACTTTATTCAACCATTCTTGTTTACCAGGGAGACCTATAGGAATCCCTCCTGTTTGTTTATGTTTATCCAAAGCAGATTTTAATGTAAAATTTGCTCGCTCCACAATGGCCTGCCCCATAGAATTATAAGGGATGCCAAAAAGATGTTTAATTTGTCATTTGTCACAAAATTCAGCAAAGGAGCGACTACAATATGCAGGGCCATTGTCTGTTTTTAACGTAGAAGGTAGGCCCATGGTAGCAAATGTTCGAATGCAATGATTAACAACATGTTTGGTGGCTTCCCTTTCTGAGGAGTAGCCCAAATAAAATGAGAAAAAGTATCAATAGTGACATGAAGATATTTCCAAGGGGCAAATGAGGGGTATTGGGTTACATCCATCTGCCAAAGTTTGTTTGCTTTAAGATCTCTCGGGTTCACCCCAATGGAAGGAGATGGGGTGATCTGAGAACATTGAGGGCATTGTTGTATGACTGCTCTAGCATGATCTAGAGGAATGTGAAATTGTTTTGCAAGAGCCTTGGCATTTTGATGAAACATAAAATGACTTTCCCATGGAGTAACAGACAGAACATGTTGCTTTGTTGCAGCATCTGCAACAGCATTTCCCTCTGACAACATGCCTGGGAAAGACTGATGACTTCTAATATGTGTGATGTAAATTTGTTTTTTTCTAATTTGCAAAATTTGCTGTAATGTCAAAAAGAGGGACAAAAGATCATCATCCAAAGATGGTGTTACATATGCACCAGGGAGGGAGGTGACAATTTGACAAACATACTGACTATCTGAAATAATATTGAGGTCTTGAGTTGGAAAAATTTGCAAGGCCAAAATTACTGCCGCAATCTCTGCATGCTGAGTGGACTTTTGCAGAGGCGTAATCTTCGTAACCCATTTCCCATGTTCAAGCCAGGCAATTGCACCCCACTTTGGCCCCCCATCAGTGAAGACTGTGAGGGCATTCACCAAAGGTTTGAATGAGATACCATTTTGGACTATGATTTCTACTTAATTAAAGGCAAGCAGGCGCATGTCTGCAGGAATATGGTAAGAAATTTTCCCAACATAATTAGTCAGCGCTGCTTGTAAAGAAGAGGAGAGGCTAACCATGTGCTCCCAATCTTTCAATGGCAAGGGGAGTATGATATTGACAAGATCTTGACCTATAAGTATCTTGCATCGTTCTCTTCCTTTGAAAATTAATTCTGCATGCATTTGTGCCGGTACGCTAATAGTATGACTTGGGCTATATGAGAGATATTGCCATTCAATTATCAACAATGAAGGCTTAGTCTTGCTATGTGGTTGTATTTCCTGAGCTAATACCACTGTAGGTTGTTTTGCGGTTGGAATAATAATCATCAAGGGAATATTTTCCTGGCATCTATCTACCCAAACCAATTTTAATGCTTCATTAATTTTTGTAAAGACCGCTTTTTGAGTTTGGGTAAGTGGTATCAATTCAGATGGATCTTTCTTATTTTTTAATGCATCAAACAAAGGACTAAGCATACTAGTAGGAAGGCCTATGTATGGCCGCAACCAATTAATTGAACCCAAAAGTTGCTGTAATTGAACATAGGAAACTTTATCCTCCATCCTTAGTTGAGGAATTTGTGGATGTGAATATGTCTGTAATAACTAGTGACCTAAGTAAATAAATGGTTCTTGTAGCTGTACTTTTTCTGGTGCTATCTGCAAACCATATGCAGCCAGATCTTGTGTTAGATGTTCTAGCCCAGCGGTTCCCAAACTGTGCGCCGCGGCTCCCTGGGGAGCCGCGGCATCGTCATAAGGGCGCCGCGAAATATTCCGCCCGCTGGGTCTAACGTCTAATGCGCATGCGCAGTTGCAAGTCGGATTGCTTATGGGAGCCGCGCAGTTGCAAGTCGGATTGCTATGGGAGCCGCGAACCCAAAACGATTGGGAACCTCTGTTCTAGCCAATATGGAGGAATTTGTAGTCCAGCAACTAAGATATCATCCATATAATAATATACCAGAGCTTGAGGATATCTCTTCCTAAAGGATTTCAAAGTTCTTGCAACAAATTGCTGACAAAGAGTAGGACTATTTAACATGCCTTGAGGTAATACAGTCCATAGATATCTTTCTGTGAGTTGTCCAGCATTTAATACTGGAACTGTGAAGGCAAAGAGGGGCTTATCCTTCTTACATAATGGAATGATAAAGAAACAATCCTTTAAATCAATGATCATAACTTGACATTCCCTAGGAATCATGTTTGGATTCGGGGTGCCACTTTGTAGTGGCCCCATCGGCTGTAGAATTGCATTTATGGCGTGGAGGTCGTGAAGAAGCCTCCATTTACCAGATTTCTTCTTTATTACAAAAACAGGTGTATTAAATGGACTTGTAGTGGGCTCAATGTGGTTAGCGGCTAGCTATTCTCTCACTAACTCATGTAAAGCTATATGTTTTTCTTATGGTAAAGGCCATTGCTCGATCCATACAGGCATAGTAGATTGCCATACTAAAGGAAGAGCAGTAGGCCAAGACATAGTAATAATAATTAATTTTGCTTGAAATTGCAACATCAAATCTCTTCCCCACAGGTTTACATGAATGGGGAGTATAACTGGCTTTAACTGGGCTGTGCGTTTGCCATCAAGAGCTGTTACTGTAAGCCATTTCGTGCTGCGTCGAGCTGCTTGGAGTCCTCCAACTCCCCACATGGAGGGTGATTCAGTAGTAGGCCAATCTGTGGGCTAATTGTCAGTGGCTATGACAGAGATGTCTGCACCAGAATCGAGGACTCCTTCAAAAGATCTGCCATTTAACAAATACATACACTTTGGTTTTTCTTCTTGAATTGATTGTGTTACTGCCATAATGCTAGGATGCAGGGAGCAGATAGGATTGGTAGAACCAAATCCTCCACTTCCTCTATTAATTTGCTTACCTCCTGCTGGCACTACATATGGAACAACTACCAATTGTGTCCAAGAATCTCCTTGTTTTAAAGTCATGGGCACATTTGTTTCAAATTGTATCATAATTATGCCTTCATAATCTTAGTCAATGATTCCAGGGATGACAAAAATCCCTTTTTTCCCTGCTGAGGATTGAGGAAGGACCAATTCCACAGTGTTAGCAGGTAATGATCCTTTCAATTGTGATGACATTAAGGTAACAACTCCAGGGAAAGGAATGAATTTATCTTCCTGATTAATCAAATCAATTCCTGCACTTCCTCTTGTAGCTGCTTTAGAATTTTTGATAGCAGTTGCGGCAATTGGGCCGGGGCTTGCCGTGGGCCCGAAATCTAGTTTCCCTGACTATTTCCCTGACTTCTGCACTGATTTGCCCAGTGAAACCCTTTCTTACATTTAGGGCAAACAGTTTTTGGTCTAGTTACTTGATCTCCTCCTGGCCCATTGCCTTTATGGGCTCCACCACCAGGGGTTCTGCACTGCTGTTTAAAATGGCCAGGTTTATTACAATTAAAACAGTTACCTTTGAGCTTGCCAAACTTTCCTTTTTGTAAGGCAACTGCTAAAGGAATCCATTTGATTAACATTTGTGCCTATATCAGCGCATGCTTTCAACATATCAGCCAAGGTGTAATCTTCTCTATTAATAACAGATTGCAATGCACGGTGGCAATCAGCATTGGCATGTTCATAAGCTAGCCTTTTCATTAATTCTCCGCTAGCTTCCTCATTATCTACTTGCCGCTGAATAACTTCTTGCAATCTATCAATAAAATCAGAATATGTTTCACCAGCACTCTGTCGAATTGCTGCAAAAGACTTGCTAGGTTTGCCTGAAACTGGCACTCTCTTAAATGCTTTGATCACACAACGCCCTATCACGGAGTAGGTTGGCAGGGGTGTGCCAGCAGTATCGTAGTAAAAGCACCAACTCCGTACAGTTGGTCTGGTATATATGAACCTCCTGAATTGTTTCCTGCATGAATTGCCTCTCTCTGATATTCTGAATCCCAAACTGTGATATTCAATCCCAAACTGAATCCCATACTGTGCTGGTGTGAGAAGCATGCGAAACAAATCCTTCCAATCTTGTGGAATCAAATTATAACCATTAGATATGCCTTCCACCATTCCAACAGTATAGGTGGAATGCAAACCTGTCTCTGTGATACCTTTCCGTAGCTCTCTCAAAATTTGATATGGCAAGGGATTCCACTGTTAGTGAGCTTGCCCTTGTGGATTGACTGTCTGTGTGACCGGAAAAGCTTGGGAGACCCTCTGCAAGTTCTATCCCAGTGAGAGTTCCTTTTTGCTGCTCTTCCCAAAACCCTGCTCTCACTGATCTAAATGGATCCTGTGAAAGAGCGATCAGTAAGGGGGCAGTCGGGGAGCTAGACTCCACTGGCTGCAGCATAGTTGCTGCCGGAAAAGTCAGCTGAATATAAGGTGGAGGGGGAGCAGACCCCTCCTCAGGAAGCAAAGAGAGAGATGGTGATGGTGCCTTGAGTTTATGAGTCCCCATAACCTCAATTGCTTCCTTACATTTTTGCCACAGCAACAAATGTTGTATTGTTGCTCGTGGTGGCGAATGCAAATGTATTCCAAGTTTTATCCAATCCGGCATGTCTAAGGTTCCTTCTTCAGGACACCATGGACATTGACAATCTATTTCATTTACTAACTGTTCTAAATCACTTAAACTAATTCCTGCTGTTCCATTATTCTAAGTATTTTCTGCAGCTCTTTCGTATGAAACTTCTGCGGAGCTGACAATCCCCCCCCCCATACTCATGTATTTTTGGGAGCGAAGTTCACTGTGGTGCACCTGGGCTCATCCGGTCAGATGAGTGCAGAGGGGTATCACGTCGGGGTCACCAGATGTTGTGATGAAGAAAGACACACAAGCAGGACGAAGATTAATGGCAAGGCACCTCAGAACAACTTCTTGCAGCTCCCTTTTATTGTCATACACAGTCACCGTGGCAGAAGCTGATTCATTGATCAAAGTTCACTTATCCCAATTGGCTAAACAAAGCTCGTGATATCCATGTGGACAGCTCATGGCTTCTCTGCTGCAAACAGAGTTCTGCCTACGTGCCAAATCTCATGTCTTACACTTATCAAGGAAGGATCATTGTGCTGATGTTTGCATTCCTCAGCGTGGTTTGCCAGCTGCTGAGAAAGCAATCATCTCCACACTTCCTTAACCAATCAAGATGGAGATACAATATATCCAATAACCACCGACAGCCAGGAAAGTAATAAACTTGAACACTCAAAGCACTTACATCACTGGCAGAGGGAGATAGACTACAGAAAATGAATCCTAACTGCTAACTGACAATAGCAGAGATAATATTGTCTCCAATGACCTTAGATAAACCTGAGAAGGTAGTACCTTGGATCGCAAAAAGGCTGTAGCTTGGATTGCAAAAAGGCACAGAGAGGCAGGAATCTAGCACTGGAGCCAATCCACATTTAAAAAGCATGGGGATTTAATTCTTATAACAAAACACATATGCCTACTATGATAGGAAGATCTTTCTAATAAAAGAGATAGCAAGCAAAGTATTTCCTCTAAGTTCCTTCCATCATAAAACCATACATCATGGACTTCCGGTTGGTGACCCGCGGTGTCATGGCATTGGGAGAGTGACAGCTGCTCCTCAACTCCTTTAAGCGCTGTGTTTTGGGGATCCTTTTGGGGGCGCGGAGCCTGGAGAGCCCCGCGGACAAGAGAGCGAGCCGGGGGAGCGTGAAAGCGGATCGCAATGCCGAGCGCAATGACCGGGCGGCTCTGTCGACCCAGCACAAGCGAGTCGGCCAGTTGATGGCCGATCCGAAGCCGCGGTAGCCGACAACGAGAGAGGAAGCGACGGAGATCAGAGACTGCAGTGCCAGCACATAGAATACCTTTTCCCCTATCATTGTAAAATCACTGTCAATCGAAGGTGCCGGAGGAGTCGGAGGAGAGGCGCTCGGAGAAGGAAAAGGCGGCATCCCGAAATAAAGAGCCGATTGGGGAGCGGAGCAGCCGACGAGCTGGCAAAGGAAAAGTAAGAGACGAGGGGACGGAGAGCCACGCGCAAACGGAATAGCGACGAGAGAAACAGATTTTGAGGCTGAGAGCACTAGAAACAAAGCGGTCTGAAGCGGAGCAGATAGAGGACTAAGAGTGTCTTTGGACAAACTTAGAGACCGGATGTGCAGCCATCACAGAGTCTTTTTTCTTCCTTGAAGAAGAACGGGAATAGCTGACTCACTGCTCCATGGACAGTGTAGTACGGAGAAACACCAAATAAGATATTAACCAGTAAACTGCCACTCATTCCCTGTCAAACTACCCTAGTAAATGAGACTCTTTCCTGATAATTATATCTAAACACAATATTATATTTGTATATCTATTAATTTATTATCTATTATCTATTATATATTTATCCTACTTAGTATTTTATATTAGCACATATATTATATTGGATCTATCACTTATTATTACATTATTCTCTTAATTTACTTCTTCCATTCTTCTTTTTATCTAACTTATAGTATATCTATAGTTGTTTGATATTTCTAAAAGAGATAACGGTACTTACTCTAACAATAATTAATTGTTTTGATTGTTTTGATTTAATATAAGATTAGCCCATTTGGAATTAAGTTAGAAATTAATTAAGAACTAATTAAGAGCTATGTAAGAAGTTAAGTTGCCTAAATTATTGAAGTTATTTAAGAAAATTAATTGATTATAGTATATACATACACACACACATACATACACACACACACACATATATATACATACACACACACACACACACACACACACATATATATATATATATATATATCTCCAGGAAACTCTATAGTGGATACTAAATAGCACTGAAACTATATTGAATATAAAAATTTGCTTAGCTATCTTGATAAAATATTTAATAGTCTGATCCTTTATTACTGAATAAGATTCAGAGAAAAACAAACTAAAAGAGATTAAAGACAAGATCTAAGGACGAGCCCTTGAATATACTGTGGCAAGTGCCACTGGATGGTTATCTGGAGGAATATCAAGAGGATACTAAGGAAACAAAAGCTGACCTTAAAAGAAATGGCAAGTTTGACTTCCACAATTGCAAAAACAGGGAAAAAGACCCCATCCAACCCAACGCTGTCAATGTCATCCCCGGCAACCCAGAAATCGTTAGAAGGCCTACAAAAAATGGATAAACCCCCAGCCACTCCAACTTTGCAAACAGTACAGTCCTCCTTGTTATCAATTCAAGAAACCATGCTAGCAATGCAGGAAAAGCTATTAAACAGCCATTCGGAACTAAAAACGGACATTCATGCATTGGATGCGAAAATGAATGAGATTCAAACTTCCATCGCCAAAAATGAAAATAGAATACAAAAAGTAGAACAAAGGATCAAAAAGAATGAGAAAAAATTGGATATAGTAGATCAAACTCTCTCGGCACAGAATAAGGAAACGGAGGACTCCCTGATTCAACTCGAGATGGATAGGGCTGCGTTTTATCTTCGATTCCAGAATATCATAGAAGAAAAAGAAGAGAACCTGGGAGACAAGATGGCTGAACTGATCGTGGAGGCTCTCCAACAGGAAAAACAAGAAATAATTAAAGAGATCGACGAGGTCTACAGAGTACAGACCAATTATGTGAGAAGAAATAGGCTACCAAGAGAGGTCCATGTGCGATTCGTAAGGAAACGGGTGAGAGATATCCTCTACAATATAGCAAGGGAAGAACAAATTATTTATGAAGGAAAAGAAATAAATGTCCTCAAGCAGATTCCAAGAAGAGTGAGGGAAAGGAGGACAAACTACAGATTCTTGACGTCTCAGCTGAACAAGAGAAATATAACATTCCGCTGGCTTTTGCCAGAAGGAATGCTAATATCATGGATGGGGAGAAAAATTAAAATCGACAGTATAAGTATGGCCCAAGAATTCCTTGACCAGCTAAGAGGAGGTGAAGAGGAACAAACTAGCAAGGAGGATATAGAAGCAATGAACACAGAGGAAGATACACCCCAAGAGCAGAGCACAAGGGAAGACATAGAAGACGAAAAGAAAAAAGATATAGAAGAAAAGGGGAAGAAAATAAGACCAGTAAGGGCAGTAACTTTAAAGGCAAACAAAAACTAAGAACTACACACCAACAGCGGGAATGGACAATATGAAAAATCTATTGTTAAACGTAAACGATCTAAATGAACCTAAAAAGAGGAAACTAATATTGACAAAATTAGCGAAACAAAACCCCGATATAATTTGTATTCAGGAAGTCCATATAAAAAAAGATGAAGCATTTCGTTTAGATTACCCCAAATTTGGCAAAGTATTCGTGTCGTTAGCCGTAAAAAAGAAAAGGGGAGTAGCTATATATGTTAAGAAAGGGATAGAAGCTGAATGCAAATACAAAGATGAAAAAGGGAGAATACTTATAGTCGAAATAACAAGAGGTACCTCTAAAATGTTGTTAGTAGAGATATATGCCCCAAACAAAAAACAAGGGAAATTCTTTGACAAATTACATGAACAGCTTGCAAAATGGCCACAAAATGAAATTTGTTTATTAGGAGATATGAACGGAATTATAGACCCGAACAAAGATTATAAAAGCGAGAAAATCAGGAAAAACAAAAGATCTCCCTTACCCAAAAGTTTTTTTGATTTAATTGACGAAATAAATTTAATGGATATGTGGCGTACACTCCATCCCAATGAAAGACAATATACATTTTACTCGATTCCGCAGAACTCTTGGTCCAGAATAGACATGATTTGGGCCACTAGGAAACTAGGATTGGAAATTTAAAAAGTCGATATATGCACAAATACTTGGGTGGATCACAAACATTTGGAAATTAATTGGCATTATAGGAATAAGAAGAAACAATCGAGATGGACCTTAAAGACAAACCTGTTAAATGATAAAAAGTTTTTAGCAAAACTAAACAAAGAAATTAAACAATTTTTTATAGAAAACAGGAAACAAGACACGGCCAAAGAAATTATTTGGGACATTATGAAAGCCTATGTGAGGGGGGTAGTTATTTCACACTTTTAGAAATAAAGAAGAACGGAAGGTGAGAGATGGTCTTACTAAAACTTTAATAGAAATTGAAAAGGAATTACAACAAAGTCCGGGAGATGAGGCGACCAAACGAAAATGGTTGACGACAAGGCATAGAATAAATATATTAGACCAAGAGGAGATGGCGCAAAAAATAAAGAGATCCAAACATTATTGTTTTGAAAATGCCAACAAGTCAGGAAGGTGGCTCGCCTATAAATTAAAAAAAGAAAAAGGAAAAAACCAGATATTGGTATTAGAAGATTCTAAAGGTAATATACTAACAAAGGAAGAGGACAAGCAAAAAAGTGTGAGGGAATTTTATGAGAACTTATACAAAGACGAAAAGATCGAATCTAATAAGATAGAACAATATTTGATAGACGCTGACCTACCTCAAATTACAGAAGAAGAAAAAGAGATGTTGAATAGAAAAATCACAGTAGAAGAACTAAAAACAGCTCTCTCTAAAATAAAAATAAATAAATCCCCAGGCCCAGATGGACTTCCAGGAGAATTCTACGTAAAATTGGAAGAAACATTAAACTCAGAGTTATTAGAATTATTCAATGAGACCTTGATTGGCTCAAAAATCCCGGACACTTGGAGGGAAGCATTTTTAACGCTTATATGGAAAGAAGGAACCGACCCCCCAAAAATAACAAACTATAGACCTATCTCCCTTCTGAACTCGGACTACAAATTGTTCATGAGCATAATAGCAGAGAGAGTTAAAAAAATACTAAACCCTTGGATTCACAGTGACCAAAACGGATTTCTCCCGGGGAGGCAAATTAGAGATAACCTGAGAATAGTACTAAATACAATAGAATACTATGAGCAACACCCCGAAAAACAGTTAGCATTAATGTTTGTCGATGCCCAAAAGGCTTTCGACAACTTAAATTGGAGCTTTATGATAAATCAAGTTAACTTAATGGGATTCGGGGCAAATTTCAGAAAGATGATACAAAACATCTATCATAAGCAGAGAGCTAATATATTAATGAATGGAGATAAGACCCAGACATTTCAGATTCATAGAGGAGTAAGGCAAGGATGCCCCCTTTCCCCCTTACTCTATATTCTGGCGTTGGAGATGCTATTGAGAAAGATCAGAGCGAACAAAGAAATTAAAGGACTCAGGGTTAGAAAGGAAATCTATAAAACACAAGCCTTCGCAGATGATGTAGCTCTTATCATAGAAGACCCACTAGAATCGGGACCAAAAGCCTTGCAAGAAGTACAAAACTATGGCCAAGTGGCTGGCCTTAAATTGAATAGAGAAAAAACTAAAATAATAGCGAAAAATATGACGGAAGCACAAAAAAAAGAATTGGAAAACCTATTAGGCCTTCAAATAGTCAAAAAAGTCAAGTATCTAGGAATTTGGATCACAGCGAGATGCTCATCACTAAAAGATGATAATTATGCCCCACTGCTGAGTAAAATACAGGAGGAATTAAGGAGATGGGAAAAACTAAAATTGTCTTTGATAGGGAAAATAGCGGCAATTAAAATGAACATTCTACCTAAATTTTATTTCTATTTCAAAATGTCCCTCTAAAATTAGATAGAAAATTCTTCCAAGATCTGAAAAAATATGTTAGGAATTTCATTTGGGAAGGAAAGAAATCGAGAATTTCACTCAAAGTATTACAAGGGAAAAGAAAAATGGGCGGATTTGGACTCCCGGATTGGGAAACCTACCAAAAAGCAGCAAAACTAATCTGGATCAAAGAGTGGATCACTTTACGGAATAAGAGAATTCTAACGATTGAAGGCCATGACCTACAAGAAGGGTGGCACGCTCACCTCTGGGACTTGAAAAATAAGAAGAAATCCTATTTCCACAAACATAAAATTAGAGAAACTCTTACACAAACATGGCAAGAAATCAGACAGAGGATCTACACCAAAGTTCCAAATTGGCTTTCCATCATGGAGGCCTTGACCGCCCCAAATAGAACGGAAATTAATAAATTTGGTACATATAAAGAAATCGTAGAAGAAAATGGAAATCTTAAACCACTTGATATTCTGAAACAACAAGGCTATAAGTTAGATTGGTGGAATTACCTGCAGATGAATTCGAGATATCAAAAAGACAGGGACCAATTCGGTATTGAAATGAAATATGGAAATTTTGATAAAATTATATGGGGAGTAGATAAGAAAATGTTAACTAAATTATATAACTTCTTATTGGATGAGGATAAGGCAGAGGTTATTGCAAAGAATCAATTAAGTATTTGGGGAAAAAACTTTGGATACAATATTAATTATACTGACTGGGAGGAAGCATGGAACAGAAATTTTAAAATCACAAAATCAGCAACGTTCAGAGAGAACCACTATAAAATACTACATAGATGGCATCTAACCCCAGCTAGATTAGCAAAAATGTTTCCAAATCTCTCACCCAAGTGCTGGAAATGTGGTAAAGAAATTGGTGCTTATTACCACATGTGGTGGTCCTGCCCAGAGGTAAAAAGATATTGGTCCAAAGTACGACAGTGGTTACGTGAAATATTGGATCAGGAGGTAACATTATCCCCAGAATTCTTCCTTTTGGGCATAGTAGGTGATGGCCCAAATAAAAATAAAACTCAACTCACAATACAGATAATAACCGCTGCCAGATTAGTGTTAGCGAAATTTTGGAAAAGCAAAACTCAACCATCAGAAGAAATGTTAATAAATAAAATCTTAGAGTGTGCAGAAATGGTGAAGATAACGAGTCTGTTAATGGATGATGAAACATGTAAATATAACGAAGTATGGGGAAACTGGTACAATTGGTTAAATAATAAGAAAAGTAAATACAAAATGATTGTTTTGTATATAAATAGCTTCGATGAAATGTATATATAGTTTATAAGTACAATAGTGAGGAATTTAGCCTAAGATGAAGTAGATTGGATATATGATATTCACTTTATAAGAAACACTGTATCTCCGAATGACACATAGAATTTGTCAACACTTTTTTTCTTTTTTCTTTCTTTTCTTTCTGTCTTTTTAATTTTGAAAACTCAATAAAGTATGTTTTAAAAAAAAACCCCATACATCACACTCACCTTTCATTCACAAAAGTAACACATAGGGCTCAAACAAAACCTATAAAAATCTCCCTGATGCACCAATCAATTGCCAGTTGCCCCAAAAACAATTATGTATTGTTTTTGGAAATCAAGAAAGAGCCCTCCTTTCTAGCAGCCTATGTTGCATTTTGATTGATTGCTCTCTTCAGAAAAAAACAGATTCAGGGAAATTCTCCCAACAGACGAATTGCCTATATTTTGTTGTGAAAGTCTGTCTATAAAAGAAATTTTTATTATATTAAAAATGAATACAACAATACATTAAGGATTAACATTATACATTATATATTCTTTTTTTTAAGTCAAGTTTTTTATTTATATATAAATATTTTGAAGACAGTGTATTGTCCGGGCATTTCGTTTTACAGAAGAAAAAAAGGAACAGATACAGTGATAATGATAATACATGTAATAGTTATAATTTAAATTTTTATAATTATATTAGCTTATTTATGATAATATTAATTATACTAGTATGTTTATACTAGTTTATAATTATAGTTATAATTATAGTTATGAACAACATTCATATTTTACTTACACATAACAATAATCTTCATCTAATTTCTACCTCTTATCTCTAATCATTGATAAAACCTATTCCACATTGAATAGTACTCTGTATCTCCTTTATCTTTTAGTTTAAATGTCAATCTATCCATCTCTGCACAGTCCATTATTTTCCAAATTATATTTTCATCTGGTGAGGGGAATATTTTTCGAATATTGTGCATGTACAATTCTTGTTGCTGTCAATACATGTAGCATTAAGTATATAGTTCTTTTATCATAATTTTCTGGTATTATGCCTAACAAAAATATTTCTGGCTTTAAATCTATATGCTGCTTAGTCATCTTTTCCAGCCATGTGTGTGTATTTTCGTCCAATATTTTCTTGCTTTCATACATATCCACTGCATATGATAATAGGTACATTTGGCGGACATGTTGTTAAACATTTTTGCTAGTCTTGCTGGTGGCAAATGCCACCTGTAAAACATTTTATAAAGATTTTCCTTATATGCAGTAGCCGTTGTCAGTTTGTAATTTCTATCCCAAAGTTTTTACCATTTGTCTAGTTCTATAGTATAGCCAAAGTTTTTTATCTATACTATCATTGTTTCTTTTACTTGTTCATCTTCCATTTTAAAACTTAGTAGGTAATTATATATTTTTCTTATCAGTTTTTCATCTGTCTCTAATAATATCTTATCAAGTGCTATTAGTTCTTTATAGAAACCCCATGTTTTATCATCTTTCTCATTTCTCGATTGTATTTCCAAGTGTGGCCACCATGCTAAATCCACCCCTTGGTTTTATAGTTCCTGTCTGGTTTTTAGTTCCCCTTTCTTTGTTTAAAATGTCTTTATAGAATACAATTTTTTCCAAGTTAACAACATTTGGATGTATCAACGCTTCCATTATAGAAAGCCAGACTGGTATTTTCCTATAGTTTTGTGATTTAATTTTTTCCCATACTAAACATAAAGCATTTCCCACATAGTGTCTTTGAAAGTATCTATGTACTCTATTCCTTCCATACCATAGAAAGGCATGCCATCCTAGTTGGAGATCATGGCCCTTTAGTAGTAGTAGTCTTCTATGCCTCAAGATTATTCATTCTTTCATCCATGTAAGAACAGATGCCTGGTAGTATTCCCAATTCGGTAACCCAAAGCCCCAGTTATCTTTAGACCAGGGATGAAATGCTCCCAGTTCAGATCAGATCGGATGACCTGGTAGTGATTGTGGTAGGTGGTTTGGAAAACCAGTAGCGATGGCAGCGTGAGGCTTCACTCACCCACCTGGGTGTTGTTACTTCCTGGTTTGTTTTTTTTTATTGAAAAAGTTTTACACATACAAATTTTTCCCCCTTCCCCCCCC
>WNWU01003232.1:0-34723 GCA_012654045.1 Ptyas mucosa | reverse complement strand
GAAGGAGCATAAAAGTGCATTTATCACATTTTTCTTAGAACAATTAGCTGAACTCTGCCTTGTTTATCATTATTTTAGGTAGTAATTTATCAAATCAAAAACACAACATGCAAAATTTGCAATAATCTTTGTATTTTGATCAACTGTAGGTTCAAAAAACAGAGGTGAATTTGTGGTATGGAATCATTTCTCAAATGATGCTGCTCAGTGAAACAGAATATTTATAATTGGCATTATATCTTTGGAAAATATAGCTGATGTGAAAATGCTAAATTTATATAATGTACTCCGTATTAACTGAAAATGGTTCTTGAAATCCACTGTTAACCCTTTTTAATTGCCCCTTATTAATTTTGTTAATCAATGTGCTCATTTGGACAATAAGGGGTTATAAAAATTGACTTTATATCCAAGGTGCTCCCATATCTACAAAACGTATAAAAATAAAAATCTGTTTTTTGTAAAGCAACTGTTAAATAACTATAAACAAGCAGGTGCAAAAGTTATTCTCAGGGGAAGACAAAGAGTATTTCACAGGTTTTAGATCTATGACATAAAAGGTACATGAGTCCGAAAATATGCTTGCAGAATGGCTGGGGAATGGGGTTGTTCAAGCACTTTATGTAAATACAGATAGTCCTTGACTTACAACCATTTACTTAGCAAGTGTTCAAAGTTATAGTGGTCCTGAAAAACGTGATTTAAGATTGGTCTTTGCACTTATGACCATTGCAGAATCCCTACAGTCATGTGCTCAAAAATCAGGCACTTGGCAACCAGCATGTATTTATGATGGTTGCGGTGTCCTGGGGTCAAATGATTGCCATTTGCGACCTCTTCAACGGGCTTCCAACAAGCAAAGTTAGTATAGGAAACTTAACAACCATGGCATTTTGCTTAACAACTGTGGCAAAATAGGTCATAAAATTAGGTACAACTCATTTACTGACTGTCTCACTTAGTAACAAAAGTTCTGGTCATAATTGTGGTTGTAAATTGAAGACTACCTATATAGTTTTAATAGATTGTAGTAACAGGATATGGTTGGTACAACTAAAGAAAGTTGTGTAGATCTTTGATACCTGACTCATGGAGGTGGATTAGGTTAATTTAAATCAGATTTAAATCCAAGTGACTTGGAGTCAGAATTTCTCAGCAATTCCATTTTGCATAAAAAATTTGCATAAAATTGTTTCAGGGACAAATATAATGTACCAAATATGAAAGCTAGTTTTTAGATTTGTCCCAGAGAGTCATCAACTTTTGCTTAGTGTTGGCAACCTGTGACATGCAAACCCCAAAGCAAGTACAACTCTCTTCAGTTTTAAAGCTAGAGAATAGAAAAGATTCAGTACATCGGGGAAGGGGGGGAATGGGACAACCAATAGATGAAAGAATTTGGGGAATATTCATTTTTAGTAAAAATGAATAGGACACAGAATACTTTATCTGGCTACAAATGTGTAAATACAGTTAGCAGATGGTATTGCATTGAAATAAAAAATGGATATATGTTGAATAGGTCAGTGATAAGAGTTTGTAAGATGTGTGGCAACTGATACAAAAATCTATGCTTGTAAAGCAGTCAGATAAACCGGCAATTGACTAGGGTCACAAAGTTAGGCTTATCATGATTCCCTTTGCTTCATGGTTGATTAATAACAGACTGCCCACCTGGTGAGCAGGTGAGCGGCCTCCTGGACAGGTGAGCAAACAGTCTCCTGGACAGGTGGGCAGCCAGCCAGGAGGTGAGGCGAGAGGCTGAGAGGCAAGGCAACAGGCCAGGTGAGGTGAGGAGCCAGGCAAGACAACAGGAAGCTGGACATAATAGAAAGGGGCTTGGAGGGGAGGGGCGAGGTGGGGTCAGGCATGACAAGGAGAGGCCAGGTGAGGCAAGGAACCCTGGATGTGAGTGATGTCAAGTTGGCCACACCCATCCAGTCACATGATCACCCAGCCATACGTACACAGCTGGTCATTAGAGCAGAGAACCGGTTGTTAAATTATTTGAAGCCCACCACTGAGGATGCCCATAGTGTTTTGCCAGCTAGATAGGACTGTAGCTGGAGGGAGCCCAGCTCACTTTATAACTGAACCATTAGAGATGAGAATAGGAAAGCATAAAGAGACTTTGAGATTCATAGTGGCACCATGGATGGAAAGACCAGTGGTGGGATTCAGCCGGTTGGAGAGAACCAGTAGCTAATTTTCTGAGCTGTTTGGTGAACTGGCTGTTGGAAGAAATCTCCTTCCAACAGCTTTTTTTTCTCTCCCACCACGGTTAATCCTGTCAGTAAGGCAGGAAGGAGGCATTCTGGCGTGCCTGTGTATGTTGTTTCTAGCCTGAACCTTATCTTTATTATTGCCTTGCTTAAGTGTTTTCAGAAATTGCCTTGTTACATTGTAAGAGCCCTTAATGATTCTTGGCAGTATGCCCAGACTTTTTGTAGCCTGAGTGGCTTCCCTGGAGTTGGTTCCTCCCCCTTTTTTTGCTGCTACTTTTATTCTGGGTTTGGGAGGAGGGGCTGGTTGGATTAAGAGCTATTTACATAAGGGTTGACGTAGGCATAGAAGAAATGGCTGAGAGGCAGAATGCAAGCTTGACACTTTGTCTGATTTTTTAATTGTCTTTCTGGGGGCATGTAGTCTTTTCTGGATAATTTTCTTAGGATATCTTATGAGATGAGTGAGACCAGCTGGTATCTTTAAGTGGTGCAAATGGATCGCAGGATTGCTTCTCCTGGATGGGTAAGGGTGCTTTGTTAGTTCACTGAGCACAGGAGTCTCTTGTCTATGGGGATTCTTCAGTCATCCAGGTCATGGTTGTCCCAAAGATGCTTTTTTCAAGAGGCAACTGGACTTTCTTGGTTTCTAGAAAGTCCAGTTGCCTCTTGAAAAAGCACCTTTGAGTCAGGATTCTCTTGCATTGCTTCTAAGTGGCCAAGGCACCTGATTACTCACTGATAGTAAGTGGATCCTCCTTCCAATTCATTTTAGTTTTCTTTCATGATAATAAGGCTTAATAACATGGCACCAATTGTAGAAAGTTAGCACCCACTCCTCTCCTAGAAGAATGAAATATTTTGAAAAATATTAAAAAGGAAGAATATATTTCCCTGGATGAGAAATGGAGAAACATGTTTTCTTAGAGGGAGAAATCAATCCCCAACTTCCTTAATAGCTCACAGAAGATGTCAGCACTTAAGATATAAAGAGATAGACAGCTCTATTCATAGGCAAAAATCCCCTGCAGCAAGGTCCGAACAAAAGCAGAATGAGGTCAGTCCTCATCCAAGATCAAAAACAGGAGGAAAGACATAATAGGAATTGCCCAACACCCTTTCAGCCATATGGTTCTGCTTCATCATTAAACCATCTTTCCAATTAGCCCCCATGTTTCTAGTGTCTGTCATCCAGCTTGGAACTGAACCAGATGGATATTTCTTCCAACATAGGCTTGAAGTTTATTTAGATATCTGTGGCATGTACTAATTTTATTGTGATCCTGATAAGCTTGGGAGGGCAGAGACTTGAACCTGGTTCCCCTATATACTTTGTTAATTTGTCTCTTTAGCCCAAATATGCCCACCCACTTTCTGGAGAGCTTAAATGACCTTTCTGCTAAAGGGTTTCATTTTATGAACAAGAGTTGGCTGCTGGTAGTTAACATTGCATTTTAACTATTTTAAATCCTCAAGGTCCTCTGGCATCCTGCCTGATTTGTAACTGTGGGTTGCAGGTATTGCTGATGAAAAAGAAGGTATTCAGACAGAATGGTTTAGGTTTCCATGATGGCTGTGACTGTCATTGATCTTCAGTGTGTATTCCCCAATTTCTAATCTAATGATTGGTATTTAGGGCAGCTTTTTGCAAGAAAAGAAGCTTTTTGTATTTTTATAGAGGTAATCCTTGACTTACAACTGTTCATTTAGTGACCATTCAAGGTTACAATGGCACAGACTTCCAGTTGGCGCCATGGCGATCCAGACGGGAAAATAACATGCCCCGTGAAAACCCCATCTGTTGAGCCGCTGCCAACAGGTCTGCGGAACTACCCTGTCCTGGAGGGACGGGGGGAAGAGGGGGACCCCTCGGACGGCCAAGAGGAATGGGCAGGTTCCTCGGGGCCAGAGGAAGCCCTCTGCGCTGGTGGCGGGGGAGCGGCAGCCATGGTGGCTGCTTCAAAGCTGGGGCCAACTGGGAAAGCATTGTGCAGGAGGAAGAAGCAGGAAAAAGAGCAAAGAGCGAAGAGCTTGGAAGCTGGGTGAGTGAGATCCAACCCAGGCTGGAGCAGTGCTTAAATGATGGCTATTAACAAGTGTCCCCCTAGCCTTAATTAGCAGCTACAAACTATCGGGACAAGATGACTCAGCCAAACAATTAACAGGAGGAAAAGACCCTTTAATGGATTATTGCAACTACTGTCTATTTTGGAATGATCATTTTCATGGAAAGATATAAAAATTTGAAACTTTCTTTTTCAAATGGGAATGGCTTACTTGTGAAGAGAGAAAGAGGGAAAAGGCGACAAACATGAACTTTTCAAAGTACAGGGAAAAGACAAGCGGTAATAGACAAAATGGATACTAGCTGATACGAAGTGAAAGTGCAAATTGTGGATTGCTTGTGGTTTGAAGGAGAAACTATGTGTCTTGCTATTTAAACTGGATTACTTTGGAAAAAAATTAAGGAGGTTTGATTCTGGAGATATCCAACTTGTCTATTGGAGAATTTATTGATGGATAGAAATAAAATGGAACAATTAAAACTGAACTAACAGGCACAGCAACAAAAGATAAAGGCGTGGCAACAAAAGAAGAGACGATGATACCATATATGGAATAGTTACTACAAAAGAATTAAACTTTACAGAACTTTTAACTCTGATAATATTGAAATTGAAAAGAATAGTTTTGGGCAGATTGGAAAAAGAAGAAATGGAATATAGTGAATAGCAAGACAAGAAAAATAATATAGTTTGATTAAAATGGAAATGTAATGATTAATGCTCATTTGAGGTCTGAATACTGTTAGGAGGTGTTTTCCTTCTCCCTTTTCTCTTTTGGTTTTTTTTCTTTTCTTTTTCTTTTTTCTTACTCTCTTCTGCTTTACTTTTGTTCTTTTTCTTCTCTCTCTCTCTCTCTTATTTCTTATTTCTTACTTCCATTTCTACTGAATTTGACTATATAAATATATAAATATTAACTTTGTCATGAAATACGATTATAAATGATTGAAAGAAAATATGATTCTTTAAATATCTTAATGCTTAAATGAAATTTTAAATTTCAATAAGAAATATTTACAGATTAAATAAACAGAGGAAAGTGATTTTTAAAGTGGGGGAAAATGTGATTTCTATAGAAAAATAAGAATAAATATGAAGAAAGAAGATTTTAAGGGAAATTTAGAACCTAGGAGAAAATATTTGAGAAGATAGTTGTTGAAATACATGTTTATATAAAATTGGGGGGAGATACGGAGGAGAATACGCTGAAAAAGCAACTATGATTTATGGCTGTGATTTTATCATATAAAACAGCTAAAATAATAGATCTAGGATTGGAGGAAAGCATGCTGGTAATACTAGCCAAACAAGAGATGGAGATTTGGAGGAGAATATGCCGGAAATCAGCCAAAATAGAATATGCTGGAAATCAGCCAAATAACAATGGGAGGTCTGGAGGAGATTATGCTGGAAATCAGCCAAACAATGGAAGGAGGTATGGAGGAGACTATGCTGGAAATCAGCCAAAATAGAACATACTGGAAATCAGCTAAACAAAAATTGGAGGTTTGGAGGTGAACATGATATAAATCAGCCAAAATAAAAGATGCTGGAAATCAGCCAAACAATAGTAGGAGTTATGGAGGAGGATACTGATGTTGAGATAAATTTGTTTAATATGAAATGTGTAAAATTAAAGGTAAACTGTTAAAACTTAAGATTCAGAGATCTATTGAAAGGGTCTAGATATTAAGAAATATAGATAGAACTTTCACATATAAACTGAAACAAAAATAGAGCTGTATTCAATTTGAAATTAAGATGTGTGGTGATAAAATTGTAAGGTAATCAATCAAATTAAAAGGTTAATTTTTTTTAAAAAAATTACATTTTAATATTGTTGTTAAAAGGTTTAATGAAGGAAAGTTGGGAAACAACCAGATATAATTGAATTTATAAATGGATATAAAAATGAATTAAGGCTTTCTTCTTTAGGAAATTAAATTGGTGGTAATAGAATAGAATAGTTCTGATCAAGATATTAGAATTCATGTTAAAAAAAGTTTTTTTTATGTTCTGATTTTTAATTTTAAAAGATGTAATGGGAAATTGTGAATGGAGTTTTTTCTTTTCTTTTCTTTTCTTTTTTTAAAAAAAATATAAGCGATTGTACCTATCTGTGACCAGATCAAGACTTCACTCTTGAAAGATATATTTTATGTTTATGTTGGAAAAAAAATTAAAAAATACTTTTTTAAAAAAAAGGCTACAATGGCACTGAAAAAAGTGACTTATGATTGTTTTCACACTTACAACCATTGCAACATCCCCATGGTCAAAAGAGGCCAGGCCAGGTGAAGCGCCCCACACCATGAGTGATGTTGAGTTTGCTGTGCCCACCCAGTCACATGACCACCCAGCCACACCTACCCATCTGGTCATTAAGGCAGAGAACCAGTTGTTAAATTATTTAAATCCCACTACTGGAGAGGCCCCTCCTACTTGGACTGTCTTGGCTGCAGAAATGGAATCCTGATGTGAATTGGAGGAGAGGGCTTTTAAAAATTTGGCAGAAAGTGACCAAGGAAGAGAAAAAGATCCCAAAACCCAGGGATAAGAGAAATAAAGAGCAAAGGGAACTGGAGGCAGTGGCTCAGGAACACTCAATAAGTGAGTCTAGAATCCTGGAGGAGTGTTGGGACTTACGAGATGTGTTTAGTGAGAAAGGCTCCAATGTGCTCCTGCCCCATCACCCCACAGACTGCAGTACTGAAATCCTTCCCGGGCCAAACTCCCGAAGTCTAAACTCTACTCAATAACTCTGCGTGAGCTAGGAGAGCTTCACACTTTTATAGACAAGAACTTAAAACATAGATTTATCTAACCAGCAAGGCCACAAGTGGCAGGTCCGGTTTTGATCTGGGAAAAGAAGGATGGGACTCTTCATGTATGCGTTGACTATAGAAGGCTAAATGCAGTGTGCATAGAAAATATCTACGTACTACTCCTGATTAAAGACATGTTGACGCATTTAGCCAAAGGAAAATCTTCACTAAATTAGACTTGCAGGAAGCTTACTACCGAGTTCAGATCAATGAGGGCGACAAATGGAAAATTGTGTTTAATTGCCCTCTGGGATGTTTCCAATTCTGGGTCTCCCTTTTGGCCTACAGGTGACCCTTCAGTTTTCATGCAAGTGATCAATGAGGTGCTACATGACTCTGTTGGTGTGTTTGATTGATATTTTAATATATAATGAAACTATGGAGGAACACGTGAAATTGGTGCGGGCGGTCCTTAACAGGCTCAGAGCTGTTGAACTGTATGCAAAGCTTTCCAAATGTGAATTTCACCAAGACAAGATTGATTACCTGGGTTACCATATCTCAAATGAAGGAATGGAAAAGGACCCAGAAAAGGTAAAGGCAGTGCTAGAATAGGCCCCTCCCTGCACTAGGAGGCAATTGCAAAGCTTCCTGGATTTTGCCCATTTCTACCAGCAGTTCATCCCCTCATTTTTCACATTGCCAATCACCAGCCTTTTAAAAACTAAGTCCGAGGAGAAGCCAAAGCCGGGTCAGCCACTTAAGTGGACCATGGAGTGTCAAGCAGTGTTTGAAAAACTCAAATGACTGTTTTTAGTGTTACCCATGTTGAAGCACCCGACCCAGATACTCCATTCATAATTCAGACCAACACGAGCAATGTAACTGTGGGGTCAGTGTTATTGCAAAAGAATGCCCAGGGGTTGTTAAAGCCATACGCATACACTTCTAAGAAACCTATCAAGACCAAACAGTGGTCGATATGGGAGATATGGAAAAAGGAGGCCTATGCAGTGCAGTGTGCCCTACTTACTTGGCAGCATTTCCTGGAAGGAGCAAAAATCCCATTTGAAGTATGGACTGACCATAAAAAACTGGAAGCCTTGAAAGCTCTGTGCAGTCCCTAAACAAATCCATTGGGCTCAATACTTTAATTGGTTCAATTTTATCCTATGAAATTGGGGGGGGGAGAGAATTTTATGGCAGATGCTTTGTCTAGGTTGCCCCAATGCAACAGTATTAAAGCCGAAGTGGTCCAACCTGTTATCCCCTCGAAGCAGCTAGCAGCCCCAGTAACCATTAGAGGTCAGGGGAAGAAGGATTTCAAATGAACTGTGTGAGAAGCTTAAAGAAGTACTAAAGGTTAATGAATGGCTTACTACTCATAAAAATGACTGTACCATGCACAATGAACTGGCTTGGGTCAGAGCCAAATTATATGTGCCCTCAAACTTGAGGAGCACCATATTAAAGGGTGCTCATGGCTCTAAGTCAGCCAGATATTTTGGATTTGTAAAAACCCTGTACTTGGTTCAGAGTTTTGGTGGTCCTCCTTGAAGATAGACATTGAAAGCTATGTGGCCAGCTGTCCAATTTGTGCAATGGCAAAGAGACCACTGGGAAAACCCACAGGGCTTTTACAGACTGTGGCCAGCTCCCAGGCACTGTGGAAAGAAATATTTATGGACTTTATTGTGGAATTACCTGAAAGTGGGGAGGAACACTGTCATTTGGGCTGTTACTGATCTTTTTTTTGAAAGAAGTGCACTTTGTTCCCTGTCCCAAGATTCAAACATGTTTGTTCAACATTTCATACAGCATGTATACAGATTGCATGGTGCACCTGAGCACATTATTTCAGATAGAGGAGTGCAATTTACATCACAGTTTTGGTGGATTTTTTTTTAAACAAAAGTTTTTTATTTTTTTTATAATTCAAACAGCCAAACATTACATAATAAATTGTCATTCATCATTTTATTCCCACCCAAAACCCCTCTCCCCAATTCTTCCCCCCCCCCCGACTTCCCAGAGCAAAAACAGGATATAACATTTAACCAATATAGACTAAAATATGCTAACTATTACAGAATTCAAAACTCTCTCACACTTGTTAACTCTCCTTTTAAAAATTATACATCAACCTTCCTTTTATAAATTCTCTTATCACATTTCAGATTTATAAAAAATTATTTTAAACATTTTAATCCCTTAGCAAAATATTTTCCCAAATATAAATTTCAAAGCTTTCAAAAAGTTATCTGTTAAGCTTTAAATTATCCACCTTTAATACTATAAATCTATCATAAAATATAAAAGTTGTATATATAAAAAATCCCAAAATATGACCAGTCTGCCTTTCTTTCTGTGTTCTTTGCCTTTAAACTTCTATACCTTAAAATTAACATAAAATTCAAAAGTTATCCAACTTTAATTAAATCTTTTAAAATCATAAGGCAATCCAAAATATGACCAGTCTTTATTTCTTCATATATATTCCCCCTACAGCGTTACTCCTCCCCCTACTCCAACCTTAATTAAATCCTTTTACTTGATAAAACAATCTCCAAATTATTTTTATTTATTTTATTTATATTTATATGCTGCCCTTCTCCGGAGACTCAGGGCGGCTTACAATGCGTTAAGCAATAGCCTTCATACTTTTGTATATTTATACAAAGTCAGCTTATTGCCCCCACAAACCGGGTCCTCATTTTACCCACCTTAGAAAGGATGGAAGGCTGAGTCAACCTTGAGCCTGGTGAGATTAGAACTCACAGTAATTGCAGGCAGCTGGATGTTAAATGCTGCCTTGGTAGGAGGCATTAGCCTGCTATGCCATTCAGGCTCCTATTATGGCCAGTCTCTCTTTCTATATTTTTTCCAGTTCTTCTCCAATAAAATCTCCTTCAACATTGCTCCTCCTTCTGCTCTTATTTTCGAGAATTTTTTAATTTGAAATTGTAGATAATATGTCTTAGGAATTTGTTCTCTTCTTGAGGTTATTTGCTTTATTTTGAAGCCCCCATTTCGAAGACTTCTGCATTTGTAATCCATCAGTTCATTCCTTATATATCGGTTCTGTCTATAAAGCCAAACCTTGTCATAGTTATCAAACTGCACTAAAAAGTCCTCTTGCTGTTTTTCAGTTAATTGAATGGAAGCCTCTTCCAAAATTTGTGACTCTGATGTAATAACCTCCATTTTAGCTTCAACAATGTCTCTTTTACCTTCCACAAACACATTATCCAGGTTGATCTCTTCCTGTTCTACAGCCAGCAAAACATCCCCCAATTTATAATCTTGAATAGCTCTGTTAATTGTCTGTCTTATCTCAGCAGTAAAAGCTTTTATGAAGTCTTTTAAGTCTTTCACAGTCATCACTTGTAAGTTTGCTGACTCCTGTAATCCTTCTTTAAGTTCAGCCATTTTTCAATTGTCCTTTTTATATTTGTATTAATTCCACTATCAGGTCATTAACTTATTTCCAGACAAATTAAAGATATAAGTCAATTAAAGTCAATCCACAGTCTTTTCCATTCGACTTCCACTTTAAATCTTTTTCTTAAATAACCTGATAGCTTGTTGCCAATGTTAACAAGGACTTTCACTTTTAGGTTTCAGTTTTCACGCCGAAGGGCGCCATCTTTTTCTTTTTTGTTTCTTAAAATGGAGTTAGCATAAAATACCTGCATTTTTAGTTTTCTGAGTCAGCTCTGCCAGCATTCAAATTCAAAAATTCAAATTCTTTTTAATCCTTTTTGTTTCTTGCTGGGGTGGATGCGACTCTTCAGTCTGCTTTGTAGCAGACTCGTCCCGGCTCTGGAGATTTGAAGGGCTTTCAGGGAGCTCTCACCCTGCAAGCCCCAGGCTAAAAAAAAAAGCCTGGGGGTCTAGGGGAGCTCTACCCAGACCCTTCTACTCTTCTCTCCCCCTTTTCCCTGGGGGAGAGTTTTGAAGCTGCTAGACAGGCGATTTTCGCTGTTCTAGCGGCTAAATGGAGACACGGGGCTGGAGCTGTTGAAGAGAGCTCCGTTGGCAGTGCGCGGAGCCACCAGAAGACAGTTTTGGTGGAAATTTTTGAAGCTGTTGGGAATGGCCCAGGGCTTAAGCTCCTCCCATCATCCCCAAACTAATGGAGTGTGTGAGAGAACCAACTCTGTCCTGGAACAGTACCTCAGGTGCTACATTAATTACCAACAGGACAATTGAGCTGAACTTTTGCCTTTTGCAGAGGTAGCATATAACAATTCTGTGCATAGTAGCACAAGGTTCACCTTATTTTAGGTAGCCTTTGGTCAGGACACTGTAGTTATAGCAGAATTGCCTCAAGAGAACCCTCAGATATCCTTCTTAGTGAAGTGAATAGCCCAACTGCAGAACACTTGGCCAGTTGCCCATAAGGCACTGGAGGAAGCACATCAGGCACATAAGAAACAAGCTGACAAAAAATGTGTGAAGCCAAAAGATTTTAAAGTAGGTGATAGACTTTACCTCTCCACGAAGTACTTACAGTCCATCCAACAATCAAAGTAACTGAATCCTACGTATGTGGGTCCATTCCCAATTGTTAAAGTAATTAACCCAGTCACTGTGCAACTTGAGTTGCCTAAGAATCTTAAATGTATTCATCTTGTGTTTCACTGGTTTATTGAAACCTGAAACTATATCACCCCTTCACCCTGCATCTAGCACCCCTCCTGTACCCACTCTAATCAAAGGGGAACAGCATTTTGAAATTAAAGAAATTCCAAGAAACGTAGAGGGAAGGTCCAGTACCTCATTGCCTGGAAACATTTCCCCCATGCATAGTCTGAATAGGTGGATACTAAACATGTCTGGGCACCTAAACTCCTCCAGATTTTTCATAGAAAATACCCCCAACAAACCCTGAATGCATCGCTGGTGAGATGTGTTGTTTGCTTTATTCATGTAAATTTTATCTATATGGCTAAAGCCTCTGTTACAGGGGCTGAATGTCAGCTAGTCTGCTGCTTGTTGCCATGGACAAGGGGTCAGGGGTCAGTGGAGAATTCTTCATTGCAGCTTTGTAACTGTAGTCTGAGCTTTGCTTATCTCTCCAAGGTCATTTCTTCTAACTCTGGTATGCAGAAGCCCTGTGGTTGCCTAGCTACAAGGGGGTTGGTCTCAGTCTGTTTCAATTTGCTGTTTTGTGTGCTTTGCCTCTGATCTTGCCTGACACTTATTTTTTTCAGTTCGTTCCTAGTAAAAGTACTTTTCTCAGAATCTATGGAGCCAAAGATGTTTCTTTCCTAGGAAATGGATCGAGGCAGCCCTGACAATTATTTTGATATCAAATGTTCACTTTCTAATAAATATGAACCAAGTACTCATAATATTACTCCTAGGTGGTTTTGTAGTAAATAAAACTATTTAGGAGTGCTTGAGATAAATGTTACTGAGGCCCAAAGCCTAAAATAATGATAGTAGCATTTTTGCATGTATAAACCAGTAGGGAGTGTGATGACTCAGTGGTTAAAGATACTGAGCTTGTCAACTGGAAAGCTGACAGCCTGGTTTGAGACTGAGGCAATGCGCAATGGGGTGAGCTCCAGTTCCTGCCCTACTCCTGCCCATCTAGCAATTTGAAAGCATGGAAATGAGAGTAAATTAATAGATACTACTTCAGTGGGAAGCTAACAGTGTTCTGTGTACCATGCTGGCCACATGATCACAGAAAATGTCTTTGGACAATGTTTGTTCCTTCAGCCAAGAAATGGAGATGAGCACCATATCCTAGAACCAGACATGACTGGACAAGGAAACATTTACCTTATCTTTTATTTAACAATCAGTTTAAGAATGTGATCTACTCCCAGCACTACAGTATTTTAAGCTGGCATTGAATACTACCATTGAGAAGTTCTTCCAGATTCATAAAGATCCTGAAAAATAAGTGTAAAAAACATCAGGTGTTGGATCTTCATTCATGTATATTTCTGGGGAAAAGATAGTCAATTTTAGTTAGAAAACTGAGAAAATCAGGATGTTTAACTTTGCTTTCCATCCTGCAATATTCTAGAAGAACAAGTAAAGATACTGAGAAGAATGCAGCTGTTACTTTCCTATAATTTAGGGATTAGCCCAGTGGTGGGTTGCCCCCGGTTCGCACCAGTTCTATAGAACCAGTAGTAAAACAGGCAGGAGGCTCCACCCACCAACTCCGATGTCATCAAAATGCTTCTGTGCATGTGCAGAAGCTTCTGCGCATGCGCAGAAGAGCGTGTGTGTGCACGAACAAAGCAAGCAAGCGTGCGACCCCACTGCAAACCGGTAGTAAAAGTAAGTAGAACTCACCTCTGGATTAGCCTGCTCTTTTTCTGATAATACTTTTTCCTTCTTGGTATCAACTAGTCTTTGTTCTACATTATTGTGGAATAGGTTGTGTATTTCATTTGATTTGATAATTGTTACATTAAATCAATTGTCTACAAGGAAGGATCTTTCTAATTACAGAGGATATCTTTGGGGACTACATGTTTTGTTCCTCCCTCATAGTCTTCCTCCAATAATCTTCATCCCTGATTCTTGTTGAGTTTGGTACACTATCCTTTGCTGGTTCCATTCCAGATGCTGAATACCTCTGTTTCTATTGGTTCAAAATAGCTTCAGTGTTCATATGGGGTTCATAAGGTGGTACAATCACTCTTTGTATTGGTCACAACAAATCTGCCCCAATTTTCTCATTAATTAATGATTTTAAATCCATCAGATTTTTCAGCATCTTTGGACCTTTTGTGAGCAAAAGGTAGGACTCGTTCCTGTGCCAAATGTGGCTGTCATGGTTCCAAGTAACACTCCCAATGAAATCAAACTCAAAGGCAGGCATTTTCCGCAAAGCTTGAATTTATTAGAGATGTCGTATTGGTACATCTGAGAAAACCCAGATTTGAAGCCCCCAGGTTTTCCACACCCAAAGTAAAGTCAAAGTTCCTTCCCCCTGCATCCACATAGGTGTCACATGGTCCAATCAGGTCACTGTCCCAACTGTAGTTGATGCCCAATCACACCTTCCCAGGTGCAGGCTGAACATCCTTCACTCCCAAGGAAAAAACGTTGTTAGGGCTAGACACCCCACACTGTCTCCACCCCTGCTCCCATTCCCACAGCTTGCCCATCCACCACTGTGGCAGCCCTGAAGATTCCAGTTTAAAGATGGCTCCAGAACTGACAGGCTGCCCCCACCTCAGCTGATAAGTAGTCCCTGAAACAAGATGAGGGAGGGGGATTAGTACAGCTGCTCCTAACCACCTCTTTTCCCCCTCCCTGGGGGACCTTTTGGCTTGCTAAGGAATTTATCATGGAACTGTTTCACTAAGCTATCTGCCTTCACATCTCAGCTCTTGACCCAGGTGGACTCAGACAAAGGGTACCCGTTCTAATGAACTAAATATTGTGAGTGACCCCTATGCACTCTGGAGTCCAATATTCTTTTAACCTCATAATGGGTCTCTCCCTGCACTATCATTGGCTTTGGCGCTGGACAGTCCTGCGGTCTGAATTGTGAACTGACTGCAGGTTTCAGTAAACTGCTATGGAAAACCAGATGCACTTTCCCTAATAGAGGTGGGACGTTAAGCTGTATTGTTACTGGGTTAATTACTTTCACTATTGGAAATGGCTCTAGGAACTTAGGTCCTAGTTTCTTGCTAGGCAATCTCAGCTTAAGGCATTTGGTTGACAGATATATGTGATTTCCCACCCGAAAAGGGGGTTGGAGAGATTGTTGTTTGTCCTCCTGCTTCTTGTATGCCTCTGCTGCTTCCGCTAGCGCTTTCTTCATATTCTCCCAGCTCTGGTTCAGTGAATCCATCCATTCAGCCAGGGTCATAGACGATGGCAGCTCATGTGGCAACTCGGGCCTGGGAACAAATTCCATGCTACTAGTGATTTGAAAAGGGGTTAGCCTGGTGCTAGTGTACTGTGTTATTGTAAGCCACCTCCATGAAAGGCAGCAAATCTGCCCTGTTATCTTGTTGGTAGTCCACATAGCATCTCAGGTACTGCTCCAGCATATAGAATGTCTTCATTTGCGTCTACCCACCTAAATAAAAGTTGCTTCTTTATATAAACCCCCCCGAGTGACTTTGTAATTGTATTTCAAATAGTATCCATCAAATTCAGTCAAAAATTAGATTAATAAATTCATCAGACGTATTAGGGAAACCACCAGATCAACTGCAATTGCCCTAGGCTCATAATCCTTTTGCCTTATATTTATTACCATCAAACAGGAAACTCCAATTTACTGTATTCAATAAAACTTCTGCGATTGCAATTTAGTCCAGATTTATTACAGTCCTTAATAAAATATTCCAAATCATTCAGGTCAAGGCATATTTCACAGCCCAACACACCAGCATTGCTGTGATCTGTTTATTCTTCTCAAAATATTCCAATACAGCTGTAGGTTACCTCCTCATCGTCGCTCATTGCTTAGTTAACTGGCATTAAGCTGTTGGCTGTTTTCTTCCAAAAGTTCAAAATCTTTAAACACTTAAACAATACTTTTTAAGGACCATCATCTCATCAAGCAGGGTTATTTTCCATATCTCCAGTCTTTCTTCTTTTCCTTTTTACGAACTTTTTTCTTAACTTTGATCCCTCTGCCTTTTTTAACTCCAGTAAAATTTTGCATTTTTTGGGATTGCGTATTATAAAATTTTTGCAGAAATATAACTTCTTCTGGAAACAGCTCTTTAAATGCAAGTTGGATTTTATAAGAAAAAATTCGTGTAGCCAAAATCTCCTCAGCTTCCAAAATTTCTCGCTCCTTATTCTGCACAGCATCCGTCTTTTTCTCCCCCAAAAAACTACTATAGGCTGTTGTTGTTCTTTTCCATCTCCCAACTCTTCATTCAATCCCCCACTGCTAGATTGCAACTCAGTATTTCCATGTATTTCATTGTTTCCAGCTTGAAAAGCTTGAAATATAGTATCAATTTTTTCCAATAAAGCAGAGGTAATTGAACTCCAAGCTTCCTCAAAATCAGACCATTGAGGGTTAATTAACCCTCCTTTGCTTTCTTTGCTTTCAAAAAGACCAGCCATCTTGCCCCCCTTCTTCCTTCCCTTCCAAAAGGATAGGAAAAAAAAGAGAAAAAAAAAGTATCAAAAAGAAAAAAAAGGACCCTTTGCAATTTGTAATTTATATTGCTGCTTCAATTATTATTATTACTTCCTTTCTTGTTTCATCCACTTTACAAAAAAGAGTTTTACGTTTCAAACAGGGGCTTATCAATAATTACTTTTAACTTTCACTTCTTCACGCCCCGTTGAAACTCAAACGCCATCTTGCTTTCACTTTCAGCTTAAGGAAAATCTTTTAAAGAAGGTAAATCTTTGGAGTTAAAAAAAAAGAAAATACTTGCTGTTTTATTCATGCTGCTTATGCTCCACCAGCTTGATTCAAAAAGTATTTGTTTAAAGTTGGTTGCTGGGATGGTAACGACATCTAGCTCTGCAAAGCAGAGACATCCAGGGTCCGGAGTACTGACAGGCTTAACGGGGAGCTCTCATCTTCGAGTGCCAGATTGTAGGAAAAATCTGGCACTCTCAGGGAGCTCTACCCCACCCGTCTACTCACTTTCCCCCCTCTTACCAGGAGGAAAGTTTCCAAACCTCAAGACAGCTGATAGTCACTGTTCTTGCAGTTCTACGGAGCCCTGGGTTGGCGCTTTAAAAAGAAGTGTCCAGCGATGTCGCAATCCCACCGGAAGTCCATATAGCCTCTTCCTAATCTTAAATCCGGATCCTTAAAGTGACTAGAGTCCCTAAAAAATCAAAATAAAAAGTAAAAAAATATTAGTTCCCGCCATGGAAGTTAAAAGATATGGGTTATTGAAATAACCATGATAAAACATAGGTTAGTGGGATGTAGGAAGTATATAAAATAAAGTTATGCTCACAATTGATTAACATATACAAATGAATAAATGAGATATCTCATATTTTCTTCAACAGATCCTTGGATTTATAATCACTATTGATGAAGCAACTTAGCTGAGTTGAGGGAGACTGATCTGAAGTCTTGTTGTTCTATCTGACTATCACTATATACCCATTTGGCAGAGATTTGAACCTGGCTCTCCATAGTCTTCTTCCAACATCTTACCATAGTGCCATTTTCTGTTTTATTTCCTCTGCATAGAGAGACATGGGGAGTTTTGCTCATTTTCATTTGAACTTAGATCCCTTCTTTGAAAAGTAGCTTCCCCAGTACAGAAGGACAGAAATGAGTGGAGAAACAATCTAGTATTAATTCTGTAACATAAACCAGCCAAAAACGTCCTTCATTTACAACTGAATGCATGATATTTGTTTATGAATTTATTGGTCTTGAGTCAGTATTGACTCCTGGAAACTGCCTAGATTAGTTCTTGCAGTTTTCTTGGCAAGATTTCGGAAGTGGTTTGCCATTCTTTCTTCCAAGGGCAGAGAGTATGACTGTGTGAGGAAGTGAAATTGTGGTTAATTGTCTGCTCTTTTCAAAAGTAACTGAGTCATACCGACAAGTTCCTCCTCCCTTACTTCAGGCAATCTTCTATTCCCTCAGAATTGTACTAAAAGGCATCTAAGCCAATGTTGCAGTTGCCTGGCTAATTAAGTATGTCCAGTTAACTGATGTCCAGTTTTTTGAATTTACAAAAGCAAATATTAAAGCAGAATGAAAGATGTATGTAGCAGGAGAAATGAAAGCAAACGGCCTACAGACAAGGAAGGTGAGGCAACCTCTGGGGATTGGCAGCTATCATAAACAGGAATTTTATTCAGGATTTTCATTCAGGATTTTCATTCAGTCACCAGAACCACAAGTATAGATAGGAGCATGTCAGAGGTAGGTTTCAGCAGGTTCGGACCAGTTCTGGAGAACCGGTAGCGGAAAGTATGAGTAGTTTGGAGAACTGGTAGTAAAAATTCTGACTGGCCCCTCCCTCATCTATTCTCTGCCTCCCAAGTCCCAGCTGATCGGGAGGAAATGGGGATTTTGCAGTAACCTTCCCACCAAGTCATGCCACACCCACCAAGCCACACCCACAGAACCGGTAGTAAAAAAATTTGAAACCCACCACTGGAGCATGTCCTGATGCAAATTCTGCTTGGAATTGAAACTTTGTCTGGAGCTCAGGAGTTACTAGAAAAAGAATAAGCACTCTGAAATAGCACTTTATTCACTTTAAACCAGTGGTGAAATCCAAAATTTTTTACTACTGGTTCTGTGGGCGTGGCTTGGGCATGGTGTGGCTTGGTGGCGTGGCTTGGTGGGTATGGCAGGAGAAGGATACTGCAAAATCTCCATTCTCATCCCACTCCAGGGGAAGGATACTGCAAAATCCCCATTCTCTCCCCACTCCTGGGGGAAGGATATTGCAAAATCTCCATTCCCACACCACTCAGGGGCCAGCCAGAGGTGGTATTTGCTGGTTTTCCGATCTACTCAAAATTTCTGTACCAGTTCTCTGAACTGCTTAAAATTTACGCTATCGGTTCTCCAGAATCTGTCAGAACTTGCTGGATTTCACCCCTGCTTTAAACTAATATATAATCAGTGTCTTTTACAAACATTTTTGGAAAAATGTTTGTAAAAGACATTGGTTGTATATTAGTTTAAAGTTTGGATAAAGTGCTTTTATTTGATCAACACATTAACAGCCTGAGTGCAAAGCACTGAATATTAAAGACATATTTATGTGACATCATCACCTTGCAAAGCCTAAAAGAGTGGAGTTGGCTCAGAGCAATAGTGTATTGTTGGAGAAGGGCTGCAATAAAGTATTACAAAAGATTTGCTATGATATGTTGTCTCTAGTCAGCGCAGAGACCCCTCACAACTGGCCCAAGGCTATTCAGCTGACTTTGTGACTAAGACAGGACTTGAATTTATGGCCTCTTGGTTTCTACTTTAAAGCCTTATTTACTACATCAAACTGGACCTCTGAATGTATTAAATACTTTAACTAAAAAACTCAAAAATACTATAACTGCAATATAATTAAAGTGATGAATTTCAGCTATTTCCCTAAATCAGGCCACTGTCCCAACTGTCCCTAAAGCATAATTTGACTTGTTTTGTGTTAGTTTATACAGCTGTTTGATTTATAAACTGAGTTTACAATAGAAAATACAATGCAAACCCAGCTATTGTGAGTGATTCAATAAAACATAGTTAAATAAGCCATGCTGTAGAATGACATACAAACTCAACCACTGAGCTAGCTTTTTTACTAGGAATTCTTTTTTTGATGCTGATATCATCCACCAAAGAAATAATGATGAGCTTTCTAGCTAGTCAATTATGCTCATGGGCATGATGAATTTACATTATCTCATTGCTAAAGCAACTATAGATACTTATTATCCAATTCAAGGAAATGAACTGAAATATAATTCATGTTAACAGCTTGGCTTTAAAAAAAAACAACTCACCAAGATTCTTGCTTTTAAATGAGCCTTTGCTTATCCTTATATTCTATATTTTTAGATAAAGGACACAATCCCTTACTTAGAATTTCATTGTAAATAAAACAGCTAATATTTTATTTTTATTTATTTTATTTTTATTTTTATTTGATTTATATGCCGCCCTTCTCCGGAGACTCAGGGCGGCTTACAGTGCGTTAAGCAATAGCCTTCATACTTTTGTATATTTATACAAAGTCAGCTTATTGCCCCCACAGTCTGGGTCCTCATTTTACCCACCTTAGAAAGGATGGAAGGCTGAGTCAACCTTGAGCCTGGTGGGATTCGAACTTGCAGTAATTGCAAGCAGCAGATGTTAATAGATGTTAATAACAGGGTGCTTTAAACCACTGTACTACAGGCTCTTGCTACAAGCTGTACTACAGGCTCTCTTGTAATAGACAAACATTTTAGTATCTCTAGCAGTGATTAAAACTTTTCCCTTTTGATGATTGTGGAAGTGCAGGAGAAGAAACTAAGCAAACCTTTAAAAAGCATTGTAACACTGAAACTATAGATATAGCATGACTGTCTAGTTTTGGCTTGCTTCTTCCAGTTTGGGGAGGGGGTGAAGAGACTAATAAATGCTATATTTTTCGCACTATAAGACACACGTTAGCTTTTGAGGTGGAAAACAAGAAAAAAAAATCTGCCTCCCAGCATTCATCCAGTATTCATCTGGCTAGTGTCCTTGCAGCAAACAGCAAGCAGTAAATAGCCTGGTCATCTTCAGCATGTTATCGCAGCCCCAGCACGTGGCTCGTCAGGGCTCTGCTCAGTGGTGAAATAATTTTTCCCCCTACTGGTTCTGTGGGCGTGGCTTGGTGGGGGGGGTTCTGTGACTGAGTGGGCATGGCCAACTTGATGTCACTCACAGCCATACCCACTCAGTCACATGACCCACCACCACCAAGCCATGCCTACAGAACTCAGTAGGAAAAATTTTTAAATTTCTATTCTGCCTATTTCCCCTTGTCATGAGATGCCTGCAGCTGCAGCCTCTTTTTTTTTGATGCGCTTGCAGGTGCTTCTTGTGCTGAAAGATGCAGCAGCTGCAGGCTTCTTGTAGTGAAAGTTATTGAAGCCGCTCCCCTTCTTAAATGCACTGCCGCCATTGTCGCCCTGTTCCATGTGCTGGCTGCACCTGTGCACACTGTTACCTGCTGCCACTGATGAATGATGAATGAATAAATAAATGGTGTGCGCATGCTGGCACATGGAGCAGGGTAGCAATGGCAGTGGCGCGCTTAAGAAGGGGAGTGGCTCCGGTAACTTTCGCTACAAGAAGCCTGCAGCTGCTGCATCTTTCAGCACAAGAAGCTCCTCCAGGTGCACCAAAAGAGAGGCTGAGGTTGCAGGCATCTCACAACAAGGGGGATGAGATGCTGGATGGTGTGGCACCCAGCAGTGATGGCTCAGCCCTGACTTGCCTTCCCTGGCAGCCAGCCATGGGAGGAAGGTAAGGACACATCATGTGGTGAAGGGAGAGTGGGCAACGACTCCGGGGCAAGGCTGGAGCCAAGGAATCATGCATTCCCCGACTCAGTCAAGGCAGGCGGCGAGTGAGCAGTGGCTCTGGGACAAGGTCAGAGCCAGGGAATGATGCATTCCCCAACCCAGTTGAGGCGGGCGGCGAGTGGGCAGAGGCTCTAGGGCAAGGCCAGAGCCAGGGAATGGTGCATTTCCCGACCTGGTAAAGGTGGGCGGCAACTCTAGGGCAAGGCCAGAGCCAGGGAATGATGCATTTCCCATCCCAGTTGAGGCAGGCAGAGTGCGGGTGGTGGCTCTGGGGCTTCAGGGAATCACATAACCCTGGACCCCAGCCCCCAACCCAAGGCAAAGGGTGAGCGGGCGGCATGCATTGCTTACCTTTGATGAGCTGAGCAGGCGAGGCGACTCATGAAGTGACTAGCTGGGTGGATGGGCCAAGCAGCCAGAAGTGCTGAGTGGCTGGAAGTGCCAAGCGAGCTGGAAGGGGTGAATGAGCTGGAAGAGGTGAGTGGTCAAGTGGGCGACCATGTGGGCATGGGCATGGCCACCAGGGATGATTGCTACCAGTTCAGCAAATTGATGCCAATCATCCCTACTGGTTTGCCCCTGGCTCCACTCCATTCTGCCCACCACCGGTCAATTGAGTTGAGCTGCTGCCACCACCAAGGAATACTGGAGCCTTCGCTGCCAAGCAGCTGACTGGAGGTTGGATCAGCCTCCCGGAATTCTGCTGCTTTAGGCAGCGGGGATTACCGCTGCCACCGCCTATCACCACCTCCACCTAGCACCTCTGCTCGCCGTTGCTGCCACTGTGTTCACCGCCGCCTGCTGCTTTTCACTGCTGCCACCTATCACCACCACCATTCAGGGGTGGCAATTGGCGGTGGCAGTGGTGAGTGGCAATCCCTATTGTCTAGAACAGCTGATCGGCAGTACTCCAGGAGACCAATCCAAACACTGATCAGCTGCTCGGCAGTGAAGGCCCCAGCATTCCCCGGTGGCAGTGAATGGTGGCAGTGGTGACAGATGGCGACAGCAGTGACAGGTGGCAGCGAATGCTGCCATACCATTACCACCCCTCCCCCCCACACACAATATTTGCTCTATAAGATGCACAGACCAGGGGTGGGTTCTAAAAATTTTTACTACCGGTTCTGTGGATGTGGCTTATTTTGTGGGGGTGGCTTGGAGGTCATGTGACTGGGTGGGCATGGCTAGCTGGTCATGTGACTGGGTGGCCATGGCTATGTGTTTAGGGACTACTCAGAGGGCTGAAAAAAGTCATTTCTGACAGGTCCTCGCACTTTTGACTGGTCCTCACACTTATGACCATCATCACATTTATGCCCGTGCAGCATTCTTTACAACCATGTCACTCATTTCACAACTGCTTCTCTTCACCATGGTGATAAGATAGGGCAAAAAAATGTAAAATGTGAGGACAGTCGTAAATTCGAGGACTGGTCAAAAGTGCGAGGACCAGTCAAAAATAACTTTTTCAGCCCTCTGAGTAGTCCATATGCACAAAAGGATACAGCAATAGAGAGGGATAAAGGAAGGAGAGAGAGGGAAGGAAGAGAAGGGAAGAAAGAAGGGAAGGGAAATTAGAATAGGAGTGAGGGTAAGAGAGGGAGGAAGAGAGGAGGAGAAAGAGAAAGGAAGAGGAAGTAGGGAGGAGAAGAAGAGGGGGGAAGAGAAAGTAAGAAGGAAAGAAAAGAGAGAGGTGGTAGGTTTGAGAAGAAAGATTGTTATACAATAAAAAAGATGAAAGGGAAGAAAGCCAACCCCAAACAAATATAAAGATATTAAGATAAAGAATGAATTGTTAAACTTCAAAGAATAAAAGAGAACAAATATGAATAAATAGCAATAATTAGAAACACACATACAAACATACAATGTATTTTCTCTGAACAGAGGATTTGGCCGGTTCACAAATTTAAACAGTGTTTAGTCATTTCAATTAAATTTACAATTTCTGTATTTCCTTTTTGCCATATTTATTCCTCATCTATTTTTTAAAAAAAACAAGTATTACCCTTCATCCTCATCTCTAATCTTAATCAAATTCTATTTTTCCCTTCTATTCTATATTATACCCCTTCCCATTGTCATCTATTTTTATATCCATCCTCACATTGGTTAATTATGTAATATTACAGTTGTTTGATACAAATTTAACATTTTAATATAAATCAATTAGTTATATAACTATCTTTTTTGTATATTAATCAATATGAACATGAATATTCCAATTATTTCCATGCAATCCAATTTCTTACAAATCAATTATATTTACCAATAATAATAAACCAAATAATTTCTCCCAAATTTGGAAATTTGTAATTTCCAAACCACAACTTAACCATTTCTGCTTTCAACACAATATACAATTAATAGTATCTCAATTATTACAATTCCCTAGTTAAATAGAGCTTTTTTTCTTTTGTGTTTTAAAATCTTGAACTCTCCTCTTTTGCCCTAAATTTCCCATTGTTTGCAGTTTTGCACCTACCTTTTTTGGTGAGGAAAAAGAAAAAGAAAAATATATCTCTCTGCCTCATTTTGTCACGTTGCAGCAAAGACCCTGCTTTACTTTCAGTTTCGTTTTTTCAGCATAGCTGGGGGGGGGCGGGAAGCTGCTCCAGCACTCTTTCAGCTAGCAACAGAGCCCTGCACAAAACAGCTGAGAGCAAATCAGCTGAGAGTTGGGAGGCTGATCTAACCAACTTGTGCTAATTAACCTATGCTGAAGCTGAAAGGGCTGTTTTTTCTATTTTTGCAGGCACCGGACTATTCATTTGTTTACTTTTAACACTGATCAGCTGTAGGGCAGCCCTTTGAAGCCCCGCGGCAAGAGTTTAAACAGTTTTTTTCCCTCTAGCCATCAGCTGGGACTCAGGAGGCAGCAATAGATTGCGAGCTGGCGGGGTAAGCGAATGGCAACTGGGCTGGGAACCAGTTCAGGGGCGTGGCCAGCCAATCTTATTACTGGTTCTCTGAACTATTAAAATTTTTTACTACCAGTTCTTGTGAACCGGTGCAAACCGGGAGCAACCCACCACTGGCACAGACATTTCCATCCACTTTTTGAGGGGAGGAAGTGCATGTTATAATGCGAAAAATATGTTAACTATTCTTGAAGCAAGCAATCATACTTTGTGGTCCAATTACTGGGTTAATTATAATTAGAATTTTACAAGTTTAGAAGCCATCTACAGAACATAGTGCATTTAGCAGGAATGACTTCAGAACAGTTTCTTCTTACATTTCTTGAAAAACTTGGTGCATAGTTGATGATCCATCCAATTATTTAACATGTAATTATATGAATCTGTGTTATTTAATTTGCAGACATTCATTTTGACAAATGCATCTTATAAATAATAAGTAAATAAATACATAAATAAATACTACTTGCCTATTTTCTCAGCTTCAGTTTGTAACAATTTTTAAACTGAAGCTCCAGAGGAGTTTATTCTCAGTAGCTTCAGTGTTGTGAGCAGTGCTGATCTAGCCATTGGACAATTTTCCAGCAGTAAATCTTCCAAAAGAGGAGATTCATGGTACTTGGGTATGGTCCAGTCCCAAAACATACACACTTGCTGGGATAAGAATACTTGATTACTTTGAATATATAATTTCCATTTTACTTGTTCTTATATATAAATTGTTCTTGTATATAAATATTATTCTTTTCTACTCTACTCTACCCTACTCTACTCTACTCTACTCTACTCTACTCTACTCTACTCTACTCTACTTTATTCTAAACTGGGAACAACTTAGAATTTCATTAGCAGATCCCTTTTTCCAAACCATTCTGCAAAACAAATTTGCACCAGGTTAAACTTCTTGAAATCATCTGTTTGGCATGCTGGAAACTTGAGACCTTCTATTAAAGAATCTTCCATGCAGCATAATAAAAAAGAAAGTCCTTTGGTACTTAGCCCTAAGCCTAGATTTACAGAATTTAACAAACCTTTTTCTAGTCCTAAAATGCAAGGAGTAATTGCACAATCTTGCAACTGTGTGTGGTAGAAAAGATTTTAATGAAATATTTTCTTATTAAGCAAATGAAGCTAAATCCCAAGATATAAAATGGAGTTTAGGAAAAATAAGGGAAGAAACAGGAACACAGAAAATTTCAGAGAGAATCAATACAATCAATCTAGCTGAACTATACGTACTACTTGTTTCTGTAAACTTTTGGATTTCAGCACATATTCATACTTCAACACTGAGAATACATCTGAACAGAATTCATCTAGAGCTCTTTTCTACAGACTGAAAGGTAAATTGTCCTTGCTCTTCTTACTCTTAGTATAACCTCTTTAGCAAAAAGTACAAGATAATTGAAGCCAACCTCTTTGGGGAGACTGACTCTTGCACTGCCCAATCAAGGGGAATGCTCCATTTCAGATGCCTCCATTTTAGTTAATCTATTAGTAATTATCTAGGACAGTGGTTCTGTGATGACCTGGGGAAGGGCACAGAGGCAACACAGGCAGCTGGCAATTCAAATTGCCCCTTTATTGCTCCAAATTTCCACAAATGCTCCCATGTTTCTGGTAAGTCCCAGAGCAAAGTGATCACACACAGAGAGAAACACACACACACACACCTCCAGCAGCCTCTTGCTGCAGTTAGTCCAGACCAATGCGGTGAGCATAATGGCTGCAAAGCAAGACATCCAGGAGGGCAAGTCAATGAGTCCAGAAAGCAAAGGAGCAAGGCAATTAATCCAGGAAGCAGGAAGAAATCAGGAAATCCAGGAAACTTCAAACATTGAAGGGTTGGACTGGGTCAGCAGGGACTGGGTCAGGGCAACACACCACTGACCCCGACAAAGGGCTGATAAAAAACCCACCTTATCCCGGTCAGTGGGGAAGGTCTCAGGCTGAATGCTCATGTAAAGCTGGCACTGCCCAAAAAATGCTGAAAATTGGGCCAGTGAGCCATCAAATTTTTCCAGCACCGCTACACAGCATTTGTGGCATGGCCAGGCTGCTTGCATCTGTGCAATCTGCGCAATCTGCTGTGTTAACTGATTGTTGTCATACAATGTGGTACAGAGGAGCAAGTTGGAGTGGGTTAGGAACAAAATGTGATGAACCCGGGGCATGGTACAGAGGCAACACAGGCAACTGGCAGTTCAAACTGTCCCTTTATGGCTCCAAATTTCTCCAAATGCTCCCATGTTTCTGGCAAGTCCCAGAGCAAAGTGATGACACACTCACCTCCAGCAGCCTCTTGCTGCAAGTAGTCCAGACCAATGCTGTGAGCACAACAGCTGCAAAGCAAGACATCCAGCAGAGTCTAGGAAGCAAAGGAGCAAGGCAATTAATCCAGGAAGCCAGGAAGAAATCAGAAAATCCAGGAAACTTCAAACATTGGCAATGGCACTCAACACTCCAGGAATTCAGCATTTGTTCCCAACAAATGCGCCTCCCCACAGCATCTCCTTAAGTCTCAGTCCCTAGTCCCCAGGGGCCTTCTTGTGGAGAGGGGCTGGATGCTCTCCTTCCAAGTAGTTGGGTCAGCCTGCACTGTTCCCGCCTTCTCTCCACTTCGTGCTTGAGGATCAGGCGGGGTTGGTCCTTGCTCATTGCCTGAGCTCAGTCTCTCATGTTCATTGCTTAGCCTCTCTTGGCTATCCTGCCCCTCTTCCTCCCTGTCTACAAGCCATCCCAATCCTGAAAGGCCCTGGCCTGACTTGACCTGCTCCTTTCCATTTTCCTCCAAAGCCAACGAAGCTGCCCCCTCAATCTCCATTGGCTCCAGTTCCGGCTCATCTTCCTCCGCAGATTCAGGCTCCGATGAGGGCATGACACTATCCTCCCCTGCAGGGCACCTTCCCTGGGACCATGCAGCCTGGGACATTGCAGGAACCAGGCATGAAAGTCACAGACCAGAGGAGGGACGTGGACATTGGCAGCATTGACCCAGGTGAAATCCTTCAGTCCATAGCCTTTCCATGCTACAAGATACTGAAACAGGCCCCACAACTGGCAGGAATCCCAATGCTGTCCACTTCATACTCTACATCTCCCTAAGGGGCTACCAGTCCTGGCAGCGGTGGAGCCAGCCAATGCAGACTGTTAGCCGATACTGGTACTAGCAACGACATGTGGAAGACCAGGTGAATCCCCATGGTTCATGGCAGGGATAAGCAAAACACCACAGGATTGATCACTGCTTCAACCAGAAATGGCTCCAAGTTGCAATGATCAAGTTTTTTCAATGATCGTGCAGTTGGCAGGTACTACATGGAGAACCAAACCCAATCGCCCACAGCTAACGGAGAGACATCTTGATAATGCCGGACTGGAAATCGTTTGTAGTCCTCCTTGACTTTCTCCAGCTTTTTAAAAACCACTTGGTACATGGTTTTCACCTCTTGGAGGAATGTATCCACGGCCAAAAATGGGGACTCAGATGGAGCCAATGGGAAGAGCCATGGATGGAAGCCATAATTGGTGAGGAATGGGGACACGTGGGTAGATGCATGCTGGGTGTTGTTGTAGGTGAACTCCACCACAGCCAGGCCTCCATCCAATTGTCCTGTTGGGTGTTGCCGAAACAACAGAGGTACTGTTCCAAGATGGCATTCATTCTCTCTATGCACTTATCAGTTTTGGGGTGTTGGGCAGATAACAGACACGCCTGTACCTGCAGTTCTGTGAGTACGGCCTGCCAAAAGAGTGACATAAATTGCACACCCTGGTCTGACACTAATCGATACGGTAACCCATGCAGCCAAAACACATGGTCAATGAATAACTGGGCCGTTGCCCATGCAGTAGGAAGACCAGCACATGGAATAAAATGGGCCATCTTGGTGAGCATGTCTACCACCACCAAGTTCATTGTGGCACCCTTCAATGGGGACAGCTCAATAATGAAGTCCAATGAGACTATCTCCCATGGTCTTTCTGGCATGGGTAGCAGTTGCAAGAGACTAGGAGGTGCACCAGTAGCATACCTGGCCTGTTGACAGATCCCATATCACGCCACATAACACAACACATCATGCCAGAGTCATGGCCACCAAAACATCCTGGAGATGAGATGCAATGTTTTGAAGACCCCAAAATGGCCCTCCAACAGGTTGTCATGACATTGTCACAGAATGAGGCCATGGAAGGGTCCTCCAGGCACAGAGATGCAGTCTCGAAACCACAAGAGGTCCTCCATATACACCCAAGGGGTTTCCTGTCTCTCATTACCATCCAGCTCCGATGATAAGCCACGATGAACAGATCCTGCTGCTGTGCCTCCTGAATCCAAACCAGAGGTCCATGGGCTCCTCGGTGGCCATGAACCACTTCAATAGAATCACTGTTCAAGGCAGAATTTTGTCCTCTCTTTGGATATACTCAGACTTCCAGAACAGTGTGTCAGCGTGCTGATTCCCCCCACTCAGAACATAGGTCACCTGAAAGTCAAATCGGCCAAAAAATAGCGACCATCACACCTGATGCTAGTTCAGCATCTGGACTACCCATAAATATTCCAGATTACAATGGTCCATCTGAACCTTGACCTGTTGGCGGGTGCCCTCCAGATGGCGCTGCCGTGTCTCGAAGGCGACCTTAACAGCAAACAGCGCCTTGTCCCATATGGCGTAATTTCACTCCAGAGCCAACAGCTTCCAGGAATAATAGGTACATGGAAACAAAATGCCTGTGGGTCATAGGTCTGTTGGAGCACTGCCCCAATGGCCACATCCAATGCATCCGTCTCCAGCACGAATGGCCAGAATGGATCAGGATGCTTGAGGATGGGCTTGGAGGCAAAGGCAGCCTTCAGGGCATTGAAGGCTCCTTGCTCTTCAGCCCCCCCCTCCCCAGTGGAACTTTTCCCTTTTCTTGAGCATATTGGAGAGGGAGCAGTCAACGTAGCGAAGCGGGGAATAAACATGCGATAATAGTTCTCGAACCCCAGTAGTCACTGCACCCATCATATCCTTCACACCCCATGGAGGATGCCTCACCTGCAATGACTCTACTTTCTCTGGGTTAATCTCCACACTACTAGGTGAGATGCAATGACCCAGAAAGTCGATCGTTGTTTGTGCGAACTGGCATATCTCCCACTTTGCAAAAAGGTGGTTGTTCTGTGAGCATTGTAACACCAGTTCCACGTGTTTCCAGTGGTCTTGCAGGGACGATGAATAAATCAGGATGTCATCAAGGCAGATGACCATGAACTGATCCAGTAAGTCCCGGAAGACGTCGTGCATAAAATGCATGAACACTGGGTGCGTTGGTCAAGCTGAATAGTATCATGGTATATTCAAAGTGGCCGTAACGTGTCTGGAAGGCTGTCTTCCACTCATTGCTAGCATGAACTTGGACCAGGTTGTAGCCCCCCCCCCCCCCCCCACAGATCCCGCTTTGTAAAGATCTTTGCCTGACGAAGCTGCTCAATCAGTTCAGAGATGAGGGAAAGCAGGTACCAGTTCTGTAATGATCACATTCAACTTGTGATAATCACAGTATAGTCTCAGATCTCCTGACTTCTTCTTGACAAAGAGCACTGGCACAGCCAATGGGAGAGTAGAAGGTCAGATAAACCCCTTCCGGAGATTATTCTCGATGAAGTCCCACAACGCCACCAACTTCAGTTCTGACAGGGAATAAATCAGGCTCATCAACAATTTGGCATAGTCCACGAACTCTGCAGGTAGATCCAGGTCCAAATGCATAGCCACACCTCTTACACGGGCATGCAGGTGATGGGTGGCACATTCATTGATCAGCTGTGGATCTTGAGCCTGTAACCACTCTAGGCTCATGACAGGGAAGTGGGACACTGCGGCAACATAGAACACGGCTTCTTCCACCTGTGCCCAATGCACATGTGAAGGGATGTAGTTGGGGCAGCCACAGGGCCTGAACAAAGGGGCCAACCATCAATCATCTCCACCAAGACCAGCAGTGACATCTGCTGCTGGAGGATGGACCACTGCGTGGCAAAAGCCGAATCCATGAAATAGGCCATGGCCCCAGGGCCTGGATCTCCACCACTCCCTGACCTGGCACGAACACACTCTTTGCAAGTATGAGATGCTTCACAAGAGTTGGCTGTGGTGGAGGTAGCTGGCCCGTTGCTAAGTGAGCCCAACCTACCGAGCCCTCTAGGCTGGGCCATGTCCATTTCTCACCACTGCTTTGGCTTCCTTAGCAGGGCACTTGGCTGCCATATGGCCCTGACCACTGCAATACAGGAAAAGACCTTCGCAGCATTGCTGATCCTTTTCAACTTGGGTCAGTTGAGGTTGTGCAGCCCCCAACTGCATCGCCTCAACCAGAAGCAGTACCAATGGCAGCACCGTCTTGATTGGTGTGGGTGAGGCCTCCGTCCATCATCATGTTCGTCACTGCTAAAGCCATGCATCAATGCGGAGGCACAGGTGCATGAGCTTCTGCAGTTGTGAGAGCATTCAGTGCATGCCAGCTCATCCAGAAGATCTGATGAAACACCGTCATGGAACTGGTCCATGAGCACCACCTTGTTTCATTACAGGTACTGGCAAACCACCCAGAAGTCAGCTATGTAGTCTGTGAGTATCCCTGGCCACAAAAGATATTTAAAAAGGGGGTCTCTGGTGAAGAAAAGGTTGAGAACCACTGATCTAGAACTTAATGATGTTATGGTAGTGATCCCTGGTGATCCTTAGGAGTCTAATTTTCAACAGCTGTGCAATTATATGAGATTATATAGAAGAGGTATAATAATATTCAATCTTATCTGATGCTTTGGGGCCCTGTTATGACAAAATTAGAAAATTAGAAACCTTATAACATCTTATGAAATAAAATGTTGTGATATAGTGACTGGCTCAAATATTTGACTGCATTCTAGAAAAATATTTGAATCAGGCCTTACCAGTTCTAGATCAGTGAAAAAGCATCATGGTATCCTACTTGTAATATCTATGGGACAGTCCTTATCTCCCTGCTAAATGTGTGACAAATAACTCTGTATGCTTTGTCTTCTTCAGCATGTGCAAATTATTTATATCTACTGAAAGGTGAAAATAATTGTATACGTTATTTGCTAAAGGAGCCACATTATTTCTAAAGTTCCAGTAGCAGGCATTTTGATTCAGCCCTATCCATGAAAGCACATATTTGTTGCCATCATAGCTAATAGTACATTGTGTTCTATTAAAAATGTATCTCTTTTCTTAGGCAGCACATCAGGAGTGGGTTCTACTTACCTTTACTACTGGTTCGCAGCGGGGCCACGTGCTCGCACTTGCTTTGCTCACACATGTGCATGCTCTTCTGTGCAAGCAGAGAAGCTTCTGCGCATGCGCAGAAGTGTTTGGATGATGTCGGGGTTGGTGAGTGGAGCCTCCCTCCAGTTTTACTACCGGTTCTATAGAACCAGTGCGAACTGGGGGCAATCCACCACTGCAGCACATTAAAGGATTTTAAATGAGGTTTAACTGTACCTGTTTTTCTAAAGATATGGAGGCCATTTTACAAAAGGACTCTTGAGGTAAAATAACCAAAATAACCATGATTTTTCAAACATTCTTGTTCCATGGAAAGTTATAGTAATTTTCCTATTTGAAAGTTTGGGTAGATATGCTATTTTGAATTAGCTTTTAATTTTGTTACAATAATTGTTCATATTTAAACCTGTGTTTTTTTCAAATTTAGAAAAAAGGATTTCATAATCTTACTTTTGGATAATCTTGTGGGATCTGAAAGTAACACATAACAGTACAGATCAGTGGTGGGTTCCTCCCGGTTTGGACCGGTTCCCCCGAGCCAGTTGTGGTGATGATAAGATGTCACTGAACTGGTTCTCCCCCCCCCCCCCCCCCGCCCCCCACATTATTCTTTTTTTTTGGCCCCACCCCCAATCTATTGCTGCCTCCTGAGTCCCAGCTGATCAGCTAGAAGAAAAAAAACTGTTTAAACCCTTGCCACTTCAAAGGGCCGCCCTACAGCTGATCAGTGTTAAAAGGCAGTGTGGTGGTAGACCAGTGCCTCCAAAAACAAATGAGTAGACTGGTGCCTGCAAAAATAAATGAGTAGACCGGTGCCTGCAAAAATGAATGGATAGACCAGTGCCTGCAAAAACAAATGAGTAGACCGGTACAGCTCTGCAAGCAGTTAAAAGCCTGGTAGACCAGTACTTCTGCTAAATCCTAAAGACTTGTCACATGACCATCAAGCCATGGCCACAAAATAAGCCATGCCCACAGAACCGGTAGTAGAATAGAAGAATAGAATAAAACTCTATTATGGTCATCGACCAGCAATAGACATACAATCAATTAAAATTACTTCTGACATTAATTGTGAATAACATCTCTGTTATGAAAATACATTATCTCAATCCTAATTTACATGCTTGTAAGTATGTGGGTAAATGTATCGTTATAGATCTCAAAATATTGGCACCAGTTGATATTATAATTCAGTAACCAATTTTTTTCTTGTGGATATTGTAGCGACACAAAATTTTGCCACTGCACACATGATACCCGGATTAGAGACTTGGAGGAGAAAGCCTATATAAAAGTCCTCTGTCCTCCCTGGCAATCTCTCTAGTAAGGGGAGAATGTATATTGACCTACATACTCTGTATAATTCACAGTGCAATAAAACACGTGAGATATCTTCGATTTCTCCCTTTCCACATATACATACCCGTTCTGCTATCAGTGTTCTCTTGTACCTGCCCTGGAGAAGTGCTGAGGGAAGAATATTAAATCTGGCTCTGAAGAAAGCTATTCTTTGTTTTGGGAAGATCAGATCATTGAGATATCCTGCTGATTCCCACACAGCCTGCTTGATTCTGTCCCTAATGTGGAGAGGCAACCTATTTAGTTCTTCTTGGAACTCCATGTCCTTCATTCTGTCAATTACTAATTGCTTTGCTTTGCAAAGCCGAGGGACATTAGGAATACAGATGAAAGCCCATAAGAGCTCAGCTTGTGATCTATTGCCTGTTTCCAGGGGGAGTGGAAGTTGTCAGTCAGCACTAGTGGGGACAGTCCCTCTGGAAAGTAATGAATTTTCAGCCAATAAATGATCATCATTTTCCAGGCTCTTACCTGAATTTGAGGCATACCTGTCTCAATTCTTATCTGGGCATTTGGAGTTCCATTGGGTGCAGCTAAGATGGCTCGCAGGAATTTGGTTTGTATAGTTTCTAGCAAGTTTTTCTTTGCTAGGATTCCTGTTTGTGCCCCATAAAGAATTTGTGCCAATGTTTTGGCCTCAAAAAGTTTTAAGGCAGCAGGTACTAACTGACCTCTGCCTGTATAAAAGAAGTGTTTAATTGCATTTGAGGACCTATTGGCTGCTTGCAATGTTTGCTCCAGGTGTGCCTTCCATGTCCCTTGCGAGTGGAAGACCACCCCAAGATATCTAAATGTTCTAACCTGTTCCAATCTGTGTCCTTCAATTTTCCAAGAGTATTGTGTGGGTCTTTTAGCAAAAACTAAAATTTTTGATTTATCAAAATTAAGGACCAGTTTGTTCTGTCTACAGAAGCCAAGTGTTGCCCAAATTGCTCTCTTCAGTCCTATGGGCGTTTGTAAAATTATAGCAGCATCGTCGGCATAAAGGAGAATCGGGATTTTGCGTTGTGCTATGTTAGGAGGATGTAGGTCAGGATTCTGTAAGAGATCAATCAGGGGGTTAATATAGAAGTTAAAAAGGGAGGGGGACAGGATGCAGCCTTGCCGTACCCCTTTTTGAACCCTTAGTGGGCCAGTTAAAGTCCCTTGTGTATTACACCTCACTTTCAAGGTGGAATTGGCATACAATTTTTGTATGAGAAAAAGGAGACGTTTATCGATTGTAGTGGATTCTAATTTCTCCCGTAGTGTGTTCCTGGATATTGAATCAAAGGCCTGCTTAAAATCAAGGAAAGCCACGTAGAGGGAGGATTTTTTTTTTGTGGGTATATTTTTGCACCAGATGGTGAAGTATCAGGATATGATCTACTGTAGATCCTCCTTCTCTAAAACCGGCTTGTTCATCCTTGATTATCTCTCTTGAAATTAGCCAATCCTGGAGTTTATTGTTTAGGTGTTTAGCATACAATTTACTAATAACACTCAAAAGGCTAATGGGTCTATAATTTCCTGGATCATTTCTATTACCCTTTTTATAGATTGGTATAATAATTGCTAATCCCCAATCTCTTGGCATATGGCCCGTTTTATCTATAAATGTAAACAGTGATGCTAAAAATGGGGCCCACCAACTGGTGTTCTTTTTGATTAATTCTGGGAGGACATTATCAGCACCAGATGCCTTATTAGTCTTGAGGGCTTCGATCAGCCAGGATACCTCTTCTGGTGTTACAGGGGGCCAGTAAGCAGTTTGGTCCAAACTAATTTGGCTCTCCTTACTTACATAGTCGGGGTCTGTATATAGGTCTCTAAAATATTCTTCCCAGGCCTGAATCGGTACCTGATTAGTTGGGGATAGGGGGGATTTCCCCAATCCTCTGGTGATGTACCAAAAGAGGGATGTATTTTTTGTCCTGACTGATGTAATTAATTTCTGCCAAGACTCCTTCAAAGCCGCACTTTTCATTTCTTTTAGGACGGTCTTAGATTGTGCTTTCAACTGGTTTAAGAAGTGAGTGTGATCCTCAGAAGGGTCATTTTTACTTATTCTGTATTCCTTATTATATATTCTTTTTAATTGCATGCAAT